>JAUMHH010156622.1:0-14056 GCA_032359455.1 Chlamys rubida | reverse complement strand
CCCCCTTACTTTTGTCTGCCACTCCCCCCTCCCCCCTCCCCTGTAATATCCTGTTATTAGATGTATTAAGATGTATATATCATATTGTTCTTGGCATGAAGAAAATGCACAGGAATCAAAGGCTCCAAAATACATTAAGCATTTTCCTGCAAGATATTTGGCAAAACTGTACAAGATTCCAGAATCAAATTCTCAATTTCCTGTGCAAATGACAAACAAGTCCTTAGTTTCAAAGGCCTGGGGAACACTGCTGCGATCCAGTAAAATTCATAGAATTATTGGATACAGAAAGATTGCTACAGAAGTGTACTTGAAGGACGGTGAATTAATAATGAGTCGTGGAATATACATGAGTATGTATATAGACATTAATCACAGGTGTCTTTAACAAGGTCCACTAATTAGCCCAGGTATCAGACAGGTGTTATAACAGTGATGTTTGTACCAGTTACAGCCACCAGATAATTACTACTGTCATCAATTAATTAACAATTAGTCTGTCTGGAGTCAGTACACAAGACACAGCATCATTACAGAGGATCACTATTTTAGATCTTATGGTGGTACATGGTCCTCGGAAGCTGGTGTTTAGGTGGTTAGTTTAGACAGATAGGTGTGGCATATGTACACAGTAATACTTCAATCATACAAACCTGTGCACCTGATGCATGTTAATTAATTGATATTACAAACCAAAGGGTCTTGACCAGCCCACCGTTATACTGGTACTGTGGTGATAGTTATACAAAGAAAATGCCCCAACGCTACAGAGAACAACTTTAAGTGTTTACTGATTGGCAAACTTCTGAATTTATATAGAGCTTCTGTGTGTTGTGGTTAAACGAGGGACATCATACTGTACTGCAGATCAAAACCGAGCCGATCATGCACCATATATTCCCATAAAAATGATGAATATCATACGAATGATGTGTGCAATGCAACATCTATAAACCTTCTATAGAAACCACACCATCATTACATGGAAGCATGGGCTGTGCCAGACATGCCTCAGGTTTGTGTAGATGAAGGTGAAGGTTTCCTCAAAGCCTCTCAGCATTGGCCATCACACAGGTATCTTTACTGCTATTTGATGACTGACTTATACAAACACACATCTAGGATATCTCCTAATCAACTACCAGTATTTTCCATTTCCAAAGAATGAATTAGATATGTGAAGTTGTCTGGTCCATTTTCTCTAAGCTACCTTTTATTAATCATGTGATTAACTACCAATCAAGTCTTACGTATTATCTGCTCATGTAAAGAGTTGCTTATTTTCCCCAATTAATAATGACGCCATCATTATTGTGGACCTCTTAATCAACTGAAAGATGTTTTCCTCTAATGAGTAAAGATTCTAATGTCTTCTTTCATCTTAATATTCCATATCAATCAACCCAGTTCTTATACAAGTCATGTTCCAAACAGGAAAACCAACGGCCACCAACCAGTCATGATCATCACCAATCAATGTTACCTTTACTGGGCTGCCAGTTGTCTATGTTACTGTAAACTGGGGTGACATGTTTAATTTATGTTAACTTGCACCAGGTGTTTGTTTGTTACTTTATGTTAGCCTCCCATTTGTTTATTACATTGAATCACAGTAAGTCTATTCACAAACAATGTTATAATTAACCAGTGCATGTATTCCAACAGCAGAGAAAGATACCTAAATTTCAATAGTTGTGGGGAAAAAGCCAGCACAAAAGAGAAGGTTCAATATAACTGGGGTATGAATGATGTGACACAATAAAGGAGGTAGTGGTTACCTTTGAGAGCGTGAAGCCAGCATCCCGTCAACATGTGTTCTATCCTGGCATAGCTCTCAAACTGTATCTCATCCCGCTCCTGTAACATGTTAACAGAGGTCATTACAAGGTCATTCAAAGGTCACTTCAAAGGTCATCACTAAGGCCAACTATAACAGGTAAGATCATAATCAACAACACAATGGTTATCACAGGTCAACCTCAAAACTTATCACAAGGTCACTTTAAAGGTCATCACTGAGGTCAACCACAAAGGTCATTCAGATCAAGGGAACAAAGTTTATCATGCAGTGTAAGCTTAAATGTTATCAAAATATGACCTTAAAGGTCATCAGTCTGACCTCAAATGTGAAGGCTAATTAATTTCAACAGAATTATTGCTGTGGTCATTCTGGATCTATAGCCTTAACTGGGAAATGTAAATAAACTGTAAAAAGATGTCTGATTAAAAAAAACTCAATGTGTTATGTATGTATTATACATATAAAATATATGTGATAAAATATCATGATAAGATGCATAAATAAGATTATTTTATAGATTACACATTTACGAGTACAAAATTTCACTAAATAGGCTATCAAATCTGTATGGGTATGGTAGAGAAAGAAATAGTTAAAAACAGCACTTTATGCCAGTATGATGAACATCTAAAAACCCTCCTGTGACTTAAGTCTGAAAAGGATTTATTTTACTGGGGGATATTTAACAAGCTGTCTCGTCTTATTTTGAATAAAAACACATTCAGACTCTAAAAAAACTAGCAATTAATGCAAATATAATACCTGAAGCAAAGAATTTTGTCAAAACATCACCAACCAAAATTGCTAATGGACCTCATGTCAGTAGGAATCTTAAAATAACATGTAGCTGTGCGACATTAAACTGTTGGAAAATGTCTGCAGCTTCATCGATAAATAGAAAATCTACCGCGCACAAATCCCAGTAATGACTGGTAAACACTTAATGTTGAAGCTGGTGTATTCATTTGGAAAATGTTGGCAAGATTTTCTTTCAACAGTTATTCTACCCAACAGAAAAGACAGCCTTTAGTATACACAATATCACTTTACAACATTTTAATTTAATTTCTTCACTTAGAATTTAATTTAAACTGTTCCATTTTTTTGCCTTTTACTTTGAAAGGCAGACATCACAAAATTCTGAACTATTTTAACCCTGAAGATTGATTTCTGGGTCAGAGGGTTAGAGGGATTGAACTACACTTGCTATCAAGATAGCCTTCATAAATCTATGGTAGCATTTACTAATAGATTGGTGCATCCTATATATACCGTTACATTAAACTCAAACTCAGAAACAAGACATAAGGATCTGTATGCAAAGGGCGCTAAAATCTTACGTATCAGTTCTAGATCTGTTATGGTTACATAAGAAGTATAATTTAATTAAATGTGCTTCCAGGCCAGACCTTTAAAGCTATCTAACAATCATCATGTGGTTTTTAAATAGACTACATTGAGACCAAAGATTTAAAATCAACAGGTTAAAATTAGTATAGACTTATGGGAAAGTATGTATGGCCCCGCTCATATCTCAGTGTCACAGTAGGACAGGCAGTGCTAACACCAAACGGGCACTTTACTGTGGCGTTAAGGTTGTCTGATTAATCTTTATTCATCAATCTTGTGTTAAAATAGTTTCCGAAACAACCAATCATCGCCAGGTAGCTGGCATTTAAACGAAAATGTCTGAAACACAGGATAATCCGCGGAATGAAAGTTAAACATGAAGAATTAATTTAATAGTTCTGTAATGCTAATGTAATGGTTGTAACAATTGAACAGATTTATTTGAGCATGCACAGCGAAACAGATGTGGTATGTATGCTGTAGAAATAATAATTGTACAGACTCCGTAAAATGAGCTGCCAAAACAGATATCAATGGAACATTATCTTTCACTATTATATACATAACTCGGTATTCAATTTGATAAATTGTGTATGATGTGAAGTACAGAAATAGATTGTTGAGGTGTTCGGTATAGTATCTGTACCAGAACAGGATCTGGTACACAGGAATCATATATCATGAGAATTTGATAATCGTAAAACCTGTATACAATTTTATTATATGCTTGAACATTTTCTTGCAATCACATTGGCCGGATCCTATACACGTGACCAGTCCTCAAAAACTCATGTACACTGGTTATCCAGTAAATATCAATTTCTAAATATAGCCTATATGGAAATACCCCGCAACCTGTCGTAGCGCATGTGCAGTTAGACCGGAACGCGATCCGTCAGACGACAACAGAAGGAGGCTGCTGGCGAACACTTCGCCTCCGTTATATCACAAAATTTCCAAAAGATTCAAAAAGGCCACAGAACACGTAGTGCATATCTGCCATGCTAATCTTAAAAGGAAAAGAACATTGACGATATCTTCGAAAGCTATAATGGCGAATTGTTGGATTCCACCCTGACTTAATTTTACACTACACGGATGCTCGTTCCAGTAAAGGTGAACTATACAAGAAGTTAACTCTCATGTCTATAAGGCATGGATTGAATATATATTTGCAGGAATTTGACATCATCAACAGTACAGAATTTCCAAGGTCAAAACGAACGTTCCAAGCCGTGTCCATGGAACTCAAAAGGCAGGGCCTAGGAGGAATTGAGCATCACCCACACATCAACATTTTTAATTGTTGAAGCATTGTTGAGGCGTATAATAAAACAGTTATGGGCTTTTGTGCTGGTAAAAATGATGTGATATGAACCTGAAAAGTGATGTTTTAATGTAAGAAGGTTCATATGATATGATATCCATTTCAGTACACATCAGTAACGGGAACCATGGTCAATATAACTGGAACCATGGTCAATATAACTGGAACCATGGTCAATATAACTGGAACCTTGGTCAATATAACTGGAACCATGGTCAATGAGTTTCTGTATACCTTGAGTACGGAGTGGAGTCTGAACACTGTGCGGGGGTCGCTGGCGTCGTTGACCAATGATACATCCATCTTGGAGTCTATACACAGGTACTGTCTCGTCAACAGGTGTCGCATGCGGATCTGTTGTTCCCATCGTATCACATCACCTGTAAGCATACATATCAAGTAATATTTTATGAATATAATTTATATTCTGTACAAATTTATTTTCCTAGGGTGCTGAAACTGTTAATTCAATGCATAATATGACCGTAAACATTTCTAGTACATTTGTAATAATGAATATAATGAAAATATCAGAGAGAGAAAGAGAGAGCAGAACTAATGATTTCTGGCAATAAAGTTCCCATCCAACATAACTAAACAACACTGATGGTCAAATTCTAGCCTTCCCTCTGTTTTTTTAAATTAAGAATTTTATTTTTTGGAAATTGTAAAGTTTTCTAAAATGTTGGGATTTGGTTTGGTTTGAGTTGTTTGTGTTCTATGTCCTATTAGCAGCTATGGTCATTTAAGGATGTGCAAGGTTTTGGTGGAGGAGGAAAGCCGGAGTTCCCAGAGAAAAACCACTGACCTACAGCCAATACCTGGTGACTGCCCAATGTAGGTCTCAAACCCACGACCCAGTGGTGGAGGGTTAGTGGTAGCAGAATGTCAGACGCCTTAACCACTTGGCCACTGCGGCTTTAATGTTGGGAGCAAAATCTGCCAATTTTTCAGATCAAAGAAGGACCTAGGAAACTCCTTGCAGCCAGTCACTATGGAGGTCATATTGTTTTCTAACTTTTTTGAACCACATTAACCTGAATCCTTCAATTATGGGCTTGGAAGCTAGTTGACCAAATGTATTAATTGATTGTGGATCAATGTCATTGGTTTGAACAAAGTTGAAACCCTTCACCTCAGTAAGCTACTGACAAAATATCACAATCCTAGGCTTCAAGGTTCTTAAGAAGAATTTATTGGAAGATTTTAACACACTTAACTTCAAATATGGGTCAATAGGTCAATGTCATTTATTCAAACAAAATGGATAGCTGTCAACTCTGAACAGCTACACGCCAAATATTAAAGGTCTGATGGCTCTAAGTAGAAACATAAAGAACAAATGCATGGTCATGGCATATATAAGCTGTTAGGCACTTTGTGCCACCTGTACAAAAATTATCAATGTCAACA
This sequence comes from Chlamys rubida, assembly GCA_032359455.1. Taxonomy (NCBI): domain Eukaryota; kingdom Metazoa; phylum Mollusca; class Bivalvia; order Pectinida; family Pectinidae; genus Chlamys; species Chlamys rubida. Next base: position 8,165 of record JAUMHH010156622.1, on the reverse strand, counting down.
AAGTTGAGGTCAACTTATACTAACATGATATATATTGCACTATCTTTTATGGGGAATTAGTTCTTTGAATACAGATTTGCCTCGATTTGTAACATTAGATATAAACATACTGGGTACATGAGAGGATGATACTGCTTTGATAAACAGCCAGCACTAATGGTAAGTCCACAGGTACCGTACACACATGTAATCATCAAAGATACTTTACAGGGAACGATCTCATCATGGTAATAAGTCACGTAGCTCACAACCCAGTGATTACCATGATCAGGGTACTCCCTCAACAACAGCTCCACCTGGTAACCAACAACACCTGACCAGTCAGTCAAGTGTTTGATGTGGGGCACACTAACTGTCAACTTTGAAATTACAGTAGTCAGTAATTTATTACACATATCTGTCATAAGTGACTTTTATAGTGATTACTCTGTTATCAATATACCAATCTTCAATACACAAGTATAAACAACAGTAGTCCCACCAATCCTGTGGTAAAGCCTACATGAGTTATCACAGCTCTAGTTTTCTGTCAGTATTTGTCTTATCTCCAATGTCATCTGGCCCTATACCAACAGAGAACAGATGGGTCAAATAGAGGGAGAAGTGGGGGACGGAGGGAGGAGGTGAAACAAATAGATGAGGAAAGGAATAAACAGGGGAAGAGGGTGAAAACATGAGGAGAAACAGTGAGTATAGGCAAAATTTAGACAGAGGTGACAATAAAACGAAGGAGACGAGGGGAAAGAGGAAGGAAAAAACATTGGTAAAGGCCTAGGGCTGAACAGATTAAGAAGGGGAAGACACAGAGAGAAGTGGTCATGGTCAGACAGATAGAAAAAGGGACAAATGGAGAATAGGACAAACAGAGAGACAGTAAGAAACAAATAGAGGGCAAAAGAGGCAAACAAAGACAAGGGGACAAAAGATGGAGAACGACAAACAGACAGATAGAATGGAACCAAGGGACACACAGAAAAGGGGACAAATAGAGAGTGAAAGGGAAAAACAGAAACAAGGGGATAAATGGATATTAAAATTGACAAACAGATGGAGACTGAGAAAAAGAGACAGAAGTGGAGGGAAAAAGGGACAGAAGTGGAGGGAAAAAGGGACAAGTGGAGGGAAAAAGGGACAGAAGTGGAGGGACAAATAGAGAGAATGGAACCAACAGATGGTAAATGGGACAAACAGATACAGAAGAGGACAAACAGATACAGAAGAGGACAAACAGATACAGAAGAGGACAAACAGTGGAAGGTAACACTCATACGGAATTAGGAGTCAAAATCAGGACACGCAAATAACAATTTGGTTATTTATTTCACTGACATCGATCTTCAGTTCCTTTTCTTTTTATTTAGATGTTGAAGATTACCCTATAAAAATTAAAGACTTTCCCAAAATGAATTTAGTTCTCCAAATAGGTCAAATCATTTAAATGCTTCTAGATCACTTAATCTTTGTTTTAGGTCAACTTAGAAAAATCACTTGTAATGCTGACGAAGTTTTACTACACAGTATTTGTGCTGTACAAGTGACATATATAATGTAATCAATTGATCAATGTCATTGTGATGGTGAGTAGATTGTCAGCTGTTTTATAGTGTTTACGCAGTATTATATCTCCTCATCTAATAAATCTATACCACCAATTATCTGATAGAGCAACGTTTACACAAACCCACATTCCCAAATCCTCGGAGATAGTCACACTTGTTGTGATAACCAGTAATTACTGGGAATTTAACATCAAACAGTTAGATGTGATGACCTGACCAGCTGTACTACAGGATGTTGACTTCATAAATCAACCTCCTATCTGGACACGTCAATTCTATATTGATCTCACCTCATTCCTAAATTGTCTTGGTTGATCAATCCTAAAATTGTACGTCAACCTAGATATGTTGTTTACATGTCTTACATATGTCAACTTCATACTCATACCTGAAAATATCAAACTTTGGTCAAACTTATATCTAATTATATGTCTAACCCTATTGATATTTTGACCTACTGATCAAGCCTATATATCAAATTTATATTGGATGTCCACCTTCTACTGTCAACCTTCACATCATATAACCTTAAAGCTTGTGTAGCGGAACTGGACTGGGTCGATCGTCAGCGACCAGATAGCTCAATTGGTTGAGCATCCGTCTAGAGTTCGGAAGGTCCCGGGTTCGTACCCCGGTATGGCTGTGCATTTTTCCTCTCCTGTTACATTTGGCACCCAACAAAATATACCCACAGAAGGTGGTATAAGGTCTCGTTTTCTTCGGGGTCAAAGACTTTGTTAGAGGAGGGAGGAGTGTAGCGGAACTGGACTGGGTCGAACGTCGGCGACCAGATAGCTCAATTGGTAGAGCATCTGTCTAGAGTTCGGAAGGTCCCGGGTTCGAACCCCAGTCTGGCCGTGCATTTGTCCTCTCCTGTTACACTTGTATTAATTAACCAAGTATTTTTATATGTCAATCTTGTACTGTATCAGGATACTGCCTATGTGATCAGTTAAGCATTTATGTATAGACAACAAAACCTTCTAGGCGGAAAGTTGAAAAATCAGATGGCCCAAAAACACTATTATCAATGTGTAACATATCAGTGTAACACAATTCAACCAAATAACACAATACGGATTTTGCCAGTTTTCTCCAATCTGTACCACTGTTTAATTCAAAGGTCAAACAAAGTCTACTTTGCAGTCTATTTGAAATGTCAATATACATTGTAAAATGTGGAGAGAGTATAGATCTATAATGACCATGGACCCCTTGGTCTGTACGGAGAGAGTATAGATCTATAATGACCATGGACCCCTTGGTCTGTACTAATGAGTCGACAGGCTCAAGGAGGTTTTGAAACCAGCTTTTACTTTGACCCAAAGATAACCTTGGCACCCTCTGAGCTCCTTTCATGCTTAACTGGGTATTAATGATCCAGGAAATACACAGGTTACAGTGACCTAGTTAACTTAACAAAGTAAATGTACACCATATATAAACACAACCATCCCCCCCCCACACTCCAATCCAAATCCAACGATCACCACTATGGCACTAAGGGAAAAAAATAATGGGGAGGGGTTACACACATTCCACACATACTTGTTTGTCAATTACAGATAAATGATTTGATAAACATTCACAGTACTTTTTTATCTAAAAGCTAAATTTTCTGTCAAAAATCTCAGATATGTGATGTAAGCCCACAAATATGTCCAAAATAAATACAAGCCAAATCATCAAAATTCCATACACATTTTTTATTACCATGAATGTAGATGAACGACATAGAGACATTTTAATTATACAGACCATTGAATCTTGAAACTTCATTATTATTTTGTTATAATTTTTGTGAAATGAATATGCAGACAAAGTCAAAATAACAGAGATAGGCCAAAAAACCTTAAGAAAATTTGAACATACAAGCAGGCATTCAGCATGAAGTCCAGCCCCTTGTTAAACAGATTAACCACTGTACTGCCGTCTTTCCTATATACAGTAGCCTCCCCTTAACTTCCATTCCAATATAACTGTAGTACAGTTGGACAAGGACACTAGTGTTGACTAAGTAGTAGAGGGATAGTATAACAATCTAAAGTCCAGGGTTCGAATCCCAGTCTATCCCCACTAAATTATTTTAAAAATCAGAACACTATTGATGATTATATTTTGTTTATTTCACCTTTATTATTTCTCATAAAAGTCCCCCAAAGTATGGTGTTCTTTTCAAACATAATCCATCAACAGGATCCCTAAGCTCATGTACAGTAATTACCGACACCTTGCTAAACAAAATAAATCAGTGATACAATTTTGTTTTTTCAGTAGCAAGCCAGCTCTTTGTTTCACAAACAATTCAGCGATAAGCACAGTAATAAGCCCCTCCCTTTTTACACAAACTTTACATCAGAATGCCTTATCTGGAAAGAAACACTTCCTGAATGGGTCAAATTTGGGGAAAAGCTAAAAAACATTGATCCTGACCCAAGGCCTTTATAAGGGAGATAACTCTGCTATGGCCGCTCCCTCGCCTGCATTGAGGACAGAGGACAGGATATCCTACTAATTGTCTGAAACCTTGTTTATGGAAAATATGACGATGTCCAAGGCTATTTTTGTCTAACAAACCAATGATCAATTTATGATAGTGCCACTTCCTAAACAGGATCAATAATAATGCTGTGTGTATGAGGCTGACACTAATATGAAAATTGCATAAGTAGACTACGCATATATTGTCAGTATGCAGCCCAGTATGGCAAAAATCAGCAAGATATCAAAACAGTGCATATGATAACTTTCAAAGGCAAAATAATTTGACGGTTGCTTGAAAAACATAATATTCCTGAAAACAATCTAGAATCTAATGTTATGCTCAGTACTTAACGACCAGCCATGCGTGAAGGGATGGGATTGGAAGTTGATAAATCACAATGAAATTCAATTTAGCAGTCCAGTGCAGATTGGTAATTTGGTAAAAAGAGAAACTAGAAAAAAATAAACAGTAATGATGAAATCTTTCAATGCATAACAAACAAACAGAAATTTATAATTGAAAGTTACATAGACATGGTCAGTCATGTGTGAAGATACAGGACCCCAGGTGGGAGTAGCGTCCTGGTTAGGGCTGGTTCTATACTATCAGGAATTGTCAGTCATCCTGATGCCAAGTACCAAAACACAGCCAAATTTATGCTTCATAAAGTTCTGTAGTATTATCAACTTTATAATTCACATGTTAACAACAATCAAATAGCATTGATAAATATTACAATTGTTGATGTTAAGAAACATCAACTAGTATTGATCAACATTACAATTTACATGTTAAGAACTATCAACTGGTATTGACATTATGATTTACAAGTTAAGATATATCAACTAGTATTGACATTATGATTTACATGTTAAGAAACATCAACAAGTATTGATTAACATTACAAATTACTTGTTAAGAACCATCAACTAGAATTGATCAACATAAAACTGTTAACATATCTTTTATGAGCCTGTATAGATCTGATTATCTATACATCTAGGAAGCTAATGAATGGTTCTCCACATGCAATTCAGTATTAATACAAAAGTTCTTAAAACTTTTCATAAATCTTAAAAGAACGCGTAGAACAAACATGGCATGTGCTGAATACAAAGAGATCCAATATACACGAACAAGACTTTGAAATGATTGTCACCTTCATCAGCCTACACGGAATGATGGCTGATTGTAATTGAGAACTGATGAACTGATGAAATACAATATATTTGCTATTGGATTATTGTATGTTTATTACAGTAGCTAGTACTGATGGACTTGGGTAGTAAATATACTTTACAAGATTTATTGGAATCCAATCATTCCTTCAAGAGATATCATCTAGAAACCAGGGAGTAATTAAGATCCTAGCAACCTCATCATATATTTGGGGATTTGGCTGGGCAACAAACTTAAACAGATGAACTTGGGTATTAAGTATACAAGGCTAGTTTCAATCAAAATTTGACAATTAATTCCTTCAAAAGATATCTTCCTGAAACAAATCTATACACTGACGATGCATGACTGAACAAATACAGTTCTCTGCTGTTAATGAAGTGTTATCACGACTCCCGCCTTTGCAAATCACACAAAAACATTAAACTATTTTCATGTAAATGTTTAAATGCTTATAATAACACTTTATGGTTTATTTACAGTTAGATAAAATCTGTAACGGAATGAAATATCAAACATACCTGGTTTTAAATACTGCATAATAAATAAGATAAATAAGATATAATAAAATTTACCTATCAATAATTCATTTGATTATGACGACAAAATTTAAACTTTCAAGGGAGTTACATGGGTGATCCTAATCTTTAAAGGAATCTTCCCCTGAAGTACGTTGTTAGATTCCAGACACCTATACCCGTCAACAATTTCTATTTTTTTATTTTACCATAAACATCTTCACAAAGGCTCCGTAATTATCCCCTAGCAACAGATAAAAGACAACTTTCTACATCATTTCTAAACAAGATCGATTTGAAGTGAGATTTTTGAGCAAACAGGCAGTAGTCCATCATCTGATGATAACAACTGTTTATAAATCTCGATAAATATGTAAAAGTTGGGGATATTGATACACTTATGTTTAGGACTGGCAGAGATAGATACCGCTGTGTTCAAGCTTATACATTATGTAAATATTTACTACTGCTGGTATAGATGAAGGTGGGGTATAAGTGTAATGAAAGGCACAGAAGCCTCGAGTCAGACATCTTACACAATTATTGGGTTACTGAGGAGTGCTACATCTAAATACTGATACAGTGTGGAGGCGTATACATCCATGCTGCACATAAGTGAAATTTTCAACAACACTTTTTAAAATATATATACGGTGATTCAACCGCCCCAGTATCTTATTAGTCCCTATTTGCCATGTATTTACTAGGTCTTTGTATTTTATAGAATAGGTCATCTTAATGTACATCATTTGATAATAGCCCCATATAAATGCCATTGGATCACAAACCCAATGAGTGATTGATTTGGGTTTTGTATTTTAGTGTCCACAGATGATGGTTCACACAAAGGCTACACTGTGTATTAAAGTTCTATCTCTCAGTAAAGTCAAAACCTTGAAAATGTAACAAGAGGTGGAAAAATGCACGGCCAGACCATAGTTCGAACCCAAGACCCTCCGAACTCTAGACGGACGCTCAACCAATAAAGCTACATGGTTGCCGACAATCAACCCAGTCTAGTTCCTCTACATTCCTCTCTCCTTTTACTAAGGCTTCGCCCCTGAAGACAACACCATTTACAACTTAGCCTCAGATATCCCCTAGCCAAGTATATACCCAATGCTTGGAATAAGGGTTGGTCACAAGCACCACTGTAACAGGAAATTTAAACAAGAGGCCCAGAGGGCCTGTATAGCTCACCTGGATATCAAAAGTAATCATGGCCAAATATTCTCCAAATAAGATCCAAGGGAATGGGCCAGACCAAAAGGCCAATCTTTGTATCATATCTGTATTAGATTTTTCATGCCCAGCAATTTTATGTATGGTTATGGGGTGGGGATTTCAACTGTTTCCAAGTTGTGACTCAGAAACTAGGTCCCTAGGGTTGTGGCCAGACCCCAGGATCAATTTTAATATCATGACTGCATTTGTCTATTTTTGCCCAGCATTTGTATTTATAGTTTTGGGGTGGGGATCTCAACCGTTTCAAAGTTATGACCTAGGGGTAAAGTCTGCAAGGGTGGGGCAGACCCTGAGGTCAATTATAATATCATGACTGCATTCGTCTCTTTATGCTCAGTAATTGCATATATAGTTTTGGGATGGGGATCTTAACCGTTTCGAAGTTATAACCCAGGGGTTAAGTCTTCAAGGGTTTGGCAGACCCCAAGGCCATCCTGGAAGCGTAAGTGCATTCATATTTTTTATACTCAGCAATTGTATATTATAGGGCGGGGATCTCAACTGTTTCCAAGCTGTGACTAAGAAACTAGGTCCATATGCCTAGCTAGGGGTTCGGTCAGACCCCAGGGTCTATTCTAATATCAGGACTGCATTTGTCTCTTTATGCCCAGCATTTGTATATATAGTTTTGGGGTAGGGATCTCACCCGTTTTAAAGTTATGAGCCAGGGGCTATGTCTCCAAGGGTGGGGCCAGACCCCGGGCCCATCCTGGAAGCAAATGTGCATTCTACTCTTTATACTCAATTGTATATATGGTTATTTGAATCCCTGCCTCCCATGAATGCTTCCGACTAAATATTATTGATATCCATGACATAGCTCTACGGAAGAAGTCGTTTATAGCAATATAGCCAAATTGCCCGTTTTGGCCGCGCCCCTCAGCCCCCTGGGGAATGAGCCCCACCATTTGTTCAATTTTGAATCCACACCACCTAGGGATGCTTCCAGTCAAATGTGATTGATATCCATCTCTTAGTTCCAGAGAAGAAGTCGCTTAAAGCAATTTGGCCAAAATGACCCTTTTTGCCCCGCCCCTCAGCCCCAACATTTGTATAATTTTGAATCCCCGCCTACCATGAATGCTTCTGACCAAATAAGATTGATATCCATGGCATAGTTCTACAGAAGAAGTCATTTATAGCAATATAGCCAAATTGGTTCTTTTGGTTATTCAGAAG
>JAUMHH010156611.1:0-18306 GCA_032359455.1 Chlamys rubida | reverse complement strand
ATATCCTAACTAGCGGTTTAGTTTACTTCCTTACTTACTAGTTCTAGAGAAGATTATGTGGTTAATATCCTAACTAGAGGTTTAGTTTACTTCCTTACTTACTAGTTCTAGAGAAGATTCCTTGGTTAATATCCTAACTAGCGGTTAAGTTTACTTCCTTACTTACTAGTTGTAGTGAAGATTCATTGGTTAATATCCTAACTAGCGGTTTAGTTTACTTCCTTACTTACTAGTTCTAGAGAAGATTATGTGGTTAATATCCTAACTAGCGGTTTAGTTTACTTCCTTACTTACTAGTTCTAGAGAAGATTCATTGGTTAATACCATAACTAGCCTGTTTCAGACAGTGTCCTACAGTTTTGATGTTCCGGCTATTAACCGACCTGTATCGTAGACCTCTACAAATGTCCTCATTTGATGAAATGTTGCCCTGCCAAACGAGACACTATGACTTCCATGGTGCCTCATCAGACGGGGATAGAAGTACCTGAACACAAGTAAGTTCCTGTCACTATAGTTATATAGAGTCTTTATAATTGGCTTCTTCATGCATCTGACATGCCTCTTAGCAGTCGTTGAGAGCATTCATTAACTCGTAGATAGCAGAAAATCGAACACACGACACTAAGCTATGTATATTGTTTTCCATGTCGTTACTAGTTCCTCATTAGGCGATGTGTTTGTGTTATTTGCTATTATCACGACACATTTCTCAAGCTGAAGATGCCAATTATTTTTGTATTTTCTTAATACTCCATTGTTCATTAAAGTCATATTTACGTGGGCATTGTGCTTAATTACTTCATTTCATCAAATATTCAATTTCTATACATGTTCGGCATATCCAAGATCTAAATAAAGCGACAAAATAATAATACTGGAACCATCAATTAGTGGGTGAACTACCCGGATGCAACGAGATGGTAAATTGCTCTTTCACGACACATTATACATTTGAATGGCAAACTTGTTCATTGTTACAAGTTCAAATGACAAACAAGTACACTTTTAATAATGGATTGAAAGGCGTCTTATATTTTTCATGAATACTCTCCAACTTGCCTTACTGCGCATCATGGTTTGTGTTTGAATAGAGTTGTGTTGCGCACCAACGTAAATGCTGAACCCATTTCAATACTTATATTTATTTTTAAACCCACAACGGGAGGTCTACATCATATGGCTTGTCCGTTATTTTTATTCATGATAAAATCTTATCAAACCGTTTATGAAAGGGTTGCTCAGCCACTTTTGCAGGACAAAAGTAATGCTTTCTGCAGTAGCCATTTCCGTCAGTCGGTATCTGAAATCATGCGAAAATTGCCTTCCTAATTTCAATGTTAACTTATGTCATGATCGGTCTCCGATAACAGTTTGACGGCAAACATTTTGCGATTGCAAGATATAACTGTGTAATAGTTTTTGCATTTATTGGTTTATACTAAAAATATCATTGGTATGTTTTTATAAAGGCTTAACCAAAGAAATGTAACATTTCCCTATAAGTGAAGTTCGTAAAACGACGCATGTGTTTGATCTTAACAAGTGTTTCTATCTGATTGATTTATAATGACCATGGCAACAGAGTTATAGGAATGTCAGGAAGGTTAAACATTCATGTCTAACAGTAAAAACGCGCTTTAAAAACATCGTATCGTCTGTCGGGACGCTTCAGGGTAGTCTCACAAGTCTCTACGCTCACAGCTTCCGTTCTGTAGGCACACATGTTGACACTTCCTCTCCATGTTGATACAGCGTTGGCTGTCTGCACGAGCTTTGTTTGATCGAATCTGATCAAACAATTACAGCTAATGTATCGCCTGTTTTATCTCGTTGCGACAGTGATAAGACACGTTAGACAAACCAGCACGGAGTCTGACGTGTAGTTAGTGTTTCCAAATATTGTTCAGTCGCCATTAAACGTTGAAAGAAAACTCAATAAATTGTCCAAACGGTGTGTTATAAATTCCTCATATGTCATTTTGATTTTTTAAGCAACCTTTTTCTACTGCAGGTTGTATTTTCAAAGTTTTTTTCTGTTTAGAGTGCTGGCAATATTTAGTTCCGTAATCAATGATCCTAGATTGCGATGACAGAATCGGTCTTTTTCGCGTAATTATGTTCGCTCCATAAGCATTTATATTTGTATATTGTAAATAGGATTTTTATCGAATGTTTGGTTCGAAAACAACTATTAGTCACTGTAGAAATTAGCAACACAAGAAAACCATGACAAATGAATAAATAGAGGAAAAGTTAAAGGAGTCTGATGCTGATGTGAATTCGTCTGCCTAAGCTGAGGGCTAGTTTCGTGACTAAATACTTTCATTTGTAAAATGACAGTAAATATGTTGTGTCTGTGGTGTTTTATGATTATACTTAAACATGAAAGATATGGTTTAACCGAAAGTCGTTTTTAAACAAAGCTCATTTCTCTAGAAAAACAATTCAACGGAATATAAAAATTCCAGTTCAAGGGAAAAAACATAGCAATTGTTTTCACTGAAAACATCGGTTTCGTGCCAAAAGCAATAAATACAAAGTGCAGAAAATGTCAAAGTAGCATTCCTGTATTAGTTTTAAACTCCCATGACGTTCACTTGAGGGCTAAACCAATCAAAAATGAGTTTTGGCGCCTCGGGTGTTGATGACAGACGATTCCTGCATTTGAGTGAAGGGCAACGACAGAAACCCAATAAAAACGCCAGAGCAAATTGCATTGACAGAAGATATTTATAACGTTTTAGGCAGTAAATATCAATACAGCTGCATATAGAACATGGTATATCATCTCTATTGTACCAAACGCCCCTGTTTTGATTAAATGGACATCTACGATACAAAAGTGGTGACCACAATATTGAAGTTTATTTTTTAAATCTTGCCAAGAAATTCTGCATAAAATCGTATATAAATTGTATAAATTGGCGTCTCCGGCTGGGGTTTCAACTATCAAGATACTTTAAATCCATAATGAAAACCAGGTAAAGCTATATTTAGGTATATTTGTAAATGTAATTGAAAACCCTCCTGAATGCTTCAGTTGTTAAAAAGTGTTCGGTAAATGAGCTTTGATGGCAACTCATGTGTGGGTGCCTCTGTTTACAAAGTACTGACTATATCTATGGGAGATGGTCAGACACGTTGGGACAGGTTAACCTCTCCCTCTGTTGACGTCATACCCTCAACTCGTAAAGGACGTAAATTGAACAGAACTTATAAACGTCAGGCCTCTTATTCACTCAATAGGATTGTTTGTCACGGTTTGTGAGCGGATGTGTTTCAACATTGACACATATATCATATATCAAGAAGTCTATTTACTCTTATGAATCATCATTGACCTCTAACGAGGATTCAGTAACCCCTGGGACATAGATCGGAGAACTCGTTGTTCACACTTATACAACATTTTAGTAACACTCTTAATGCTTTATAGAGCTTCTCCGCCATACATAGGTTTTAAATTGAGACTGAATACTCCAGGGAGCCTGTTCAAACATAAGTGGCTATGGACATATCAGCAATCATAGATATGTCGCCGATCAAGTATTTACAGTTTTTTATATACTCAGTGTGATATGGGTTCTCTTAATAAAATAGCTAGCAAAACCGGTCAATGGCTACACTCGACATTAATTGAAAAGTACGAATGAGTGCAACGTCCAGAATACAGGTCATACGGAATATTCCATGTCAACAAGCTGAAATAACAATAAATCTTATTCCACTTATATTCATTCTTTTGAATAACGAGAACGAAATTTAAACATTTTTTCAACAATTAATGCATCATTATACAACATTTACGAGGTCATTAAAAGAAAAAAACATCAACAAATCTAATGAAGACCTGCCTAGTCTGTCCGATCTCATTCCAAGGCAAGTTAAAACAAAGTTTAATTATAATGGGGATCGTTGCAAAAGTCCTCAAAGTCCTCCAAACTGCACTGAAGTAGCAAATGATTCATCAGAAAAAGTTTTCAATGCCAAAATAAGAAGTTTGAGAAAAATAAAGACATAGAGAGGGACCTTTGACATCACCTTGACGTACACCCATTAATGTGTTTATCAATGTTAGGCCACAGCGGTCATGCATTATGACCGGTTAGAAAATCCAATTTGTAGTCTCAGAGAACCGTGCGAATACCAGTTGGCAGAGGAAAATGAAAGATGGAATAATTATAAGAAACGCAGAAAAAGCAAAAAGGGTAATTAAGAGCAGATGCAATTTGTCTGCGCAATAAAATATGTTTAAATAAGGGTAAAACATCTACAATGCACGAAGAAAATGAAATTTAGGTAAGTTTTTGTGAGTAGTAGACAATACGGCAATCAGAGATATTTCTTTTATAATCATAATCATAAAAAAAAAAGCAACAAAAGGCAGTTCGTGGGTTGGATCGTTTTGGTACAAATGTTAATTATACTTACTAAATCGAAATTCAGGGTTTTCAGGAATTTTATACATAGCTAATCAATATTTATATGCAATTGTACTTACGCAATCAATTAAAACACTCATTTAAACTTGAAATAATTCATAACTTCTGTTTTATTATCTGATACTTGATGATATATGAGATCAACAAAGACGTATGGCACTGATATGTTCTAATTATGAACAGATATAGTATTAATTCGATAAATTAAAGCTCTTATGTACTAGGATTTAAATAGATCTTCCATCAGGAACAAAAACAAATTTTTTCATCTTCGTTAGAAATACTGTATATTAATTGAAAAGTTGCTCAATTAACAGATTAAATGTGTAATTACCGAAACGGGTTGTTTTGTATTCGTCCTCAAGATACTGTACACAACTAGTTTGGAAATTAAATCTATTCATATCATTGCTAAAAGTTAAACATTTTATCCAACACTGAATTACGTATGCGATTGATCTAAAAAAGTGTGTTATTTAAAGTTAACCCCTAAGCGTCATAGTGACCAATACAATTGTACGTAAAACAGTGTCACAAATAATCCGTTCCTTTGTAGTCATAGTATTTTGAACTTATTCCCTTTTGATTGATTCAAATAGGGAACCAGAATCGTAAGACATAAACATGGATATTTTACTTTAGACCTTATCGTTGCAGATTAATTATAAAGACGTGTGGTTCATAAATATCCACAGAAGACTTCTTCGACCATCAGAAAATGTTAGTCGAGATAAAAATGAAGTCAGAAGGTAAGTTAATTTAACCAAATAATAATCATTCTGATATCATCACAAATTCACGTAAGTCGTTATTTTCTGACAACCTGTACCGATAAACAAATTATCAGGGATATTTAGTAGAGAAATCCATACGGAAATTGACAACGGAAATTGACTACATGTCTGTGATTGACAAACAAATAACACATCTGTCTTCGTTCACCGAGGCAGCTGTCAGAGATATGCCGATGATGACATTGAGTCTATCTTTTTACTGACCCAAATTTATATTGCTCAAAGTTCCCAGCCCAATGACAGCGATCTGTGTGTTAATTAATTATTGATTTATTGTCTATTGAGAAGATCCATGACTTGTCATGAGTGTGTCACCAAGTGACAAATTGATTTGCATATCCTGACCCTGATCAGATCCATTCTCCACGGCCTGTGCTTTCTTTTTGATCTTGTAATGCCGATAAACCCCAATAATACATTACTTGCCAAACCAGCTATTTTACAATAAGTGCTGTATGATAAAAGAACGAATAAAAAGGTAAAAATATCGGTAAACAGGACACTGAAGGTCAGTAACGGCCGACCGTGTTATTGACCGTATACATCCCGCTATAGTTGACAGACAGTAGCCGCAGCGATTAGTTTGGATTTTAGAGTACGAATACGAATGCATTACACATGTATATATGTCACCAGTACTATTTACCACCAAGTACCAATAAAATAAGATCAGCAGAACAAATAGATAACCAGAAAAGCCTGAGCTAATCACAGTTCATGGTAGCCATCTTGGATTTGTGGAGTTGACTAATATGTCCTCTTTCAAGCAGACTATCCTGTAAGTGCCATTTACCAACTGATTGGAATAACATCGTACCATTAAAACAACACTAATAGCAATATATGTGTCGATCTTTCAGAAACAACAGGCGATGGACATCTTGAATTTAAGAAATCGGGTAATATGGCGTTATTGGCGTAATGTAAGAATACAGGTAAACAGGACGCTGACAAGTAAGTAACATCCCACGGCCAGGCAGTAGCGGAGGATATCGACTAAGCACCAGTTGTTTTATCAAAACGAACTCTGAACAGTCAAAAATAGACAAACATCGAAACTATGACAGTCCTTTGAAAAATATATGTTTTTTTGTTATATATTTCAATATCTTTTGTAAGAGTTGCAAAACGGGTAAAGAGGGGGGTTGATGTTGTTTTGAACTTCGTTTTGTTTCTTAACTTCCCTTGTTTTTAAGGCTGTTGCAATCTTGTATGGGATCATACCTTCCAGATTCTGTGTTAATCGGACGAAGTGTAAACGTATGTATTAACGGAAAATGCATTTACTTGGGGCATTCGCATTTCTGAATTAACGAATCAATGCGAAAATGTGTGAAAACTTTGATTTAATGAGGTAATGAAAATGAACTAAATGTTTGAAAACGAGGCTGAATAAGTAAAAGAGAGACCGGAAAAAACCGTTCTCATTTTATTACGCGAATTAAAAAGGAGTGAACATAATGAGATTACTACTCAACTAAAGTCCAGGGATAGTTTGTAAATCAAATTTGATCTAAAATGTGTTTTACTGCTTTCTTCAGAAGAATACAAATTTGATAATGCAATCGTAAATTCAGGAAATCAAATTTCAAAATCCGTACGATTTTCCAAACGTTTTAACACAAATCTGTAATATGAGTCCCTTCTATCTTTCTCAATTTGTCAAAAAACTTTAATTTCAATCCTAGAGCTGATAAAATGGATTAATGTTCCAGTATTGAATTGCCCCTTGCGACTAATTTATCGATCAATGATGTATTTTCTTGTATTATTTTCATTTTATTATCAAGCATGCAATTCGGATTATAACTCCATGGGGAGCCGTAGGGAAATGATCATAGCACGCACGTTACCAACTTAATATAAAGAAATTTATAATTCCGTCCATCTTTGATCGTTTCATGTATTTCGATACGATTGTAATTTCCATGCACAATTCTGCCAAATGAACTGGGAAATTCGAATCCATTGTCTACGTGTGTTAAGTTAAGACATACAGGTGTTTACATGAACCAATACGGTATCAAACTATAAATATCATAGGTATCAAATCTTTAAACATTATAGATTCGTGTTTGTCAAGTGTTTGTTTCGTATTTAATATCCGCACGTGTTTAAATGTAGACAAGAAAACTGGAGCCGTATTTTCGTATATTGCAGATTTTAAAACAGAAAACTAAACATATAAAGAATGACAATCGGTTCGGTGAAAACATTTAGATTGCAACTTGACCTCAAGTATCAAATAACTGTAAACAAAAAAGTCGTTTGGAAATGAAATCGGTACATTGAAGATTTAACTTTCACAGAGATTAAACGCGCATGTCTTAAAATTGCTGCATTCGATATCATTTCCTTTATTGTGTCACAAAAACGATTGTTTTCCTCCCGATTTTAATCAAAAGAAACTTTTATATTGATTTGGAATTTAATGGTTTCGACGGAACCTATAGAAAGTATAAGCGTTGTTGATTAAGGGAATTGGATCCAACAGGTTATATTGCAATATATATATTGCCCTGTATTGTACTAGTTGTCGTGTTTTTGGTGTTGGATGCCGACCGGATTAATTGTCTGTCTAAGCGGAAATTCCAGACAAAGCAGGGCGACAATTGATAGACAGACGACCTACCTTCACATGACACGCCGACTCGTAAGAACAAATTGTATGGTTTGTTACGTATTGTGGGAAATAGAAGAAATCAATTTCTACAAGAGTCCCCAGGAACACTCTCTGTTGGAATTCTATGGTGACAAATTGCGTACGGTCCAAGTCAAATGAAGAAATGGAAACAGATACGTCTAATGGAAAGAACTATATCACTTTACTGAAATAGATAGGGTTTCAGCAGTGATGCCTGCAAATGGGCGAAGACCTATCAAAGTCACAGATATTTGGCATTTTCATTATTACGAATTTCTGACAACACGTAAGCATATGAATTTGTCTGAGGTAGGAACAAGTTGTCTATACGTCATTGGAGAAGATTAGACACATCTTTCCACATTGCATAATTCACATTGGTTTGAACGTTTACCAGCAAACAAGCGCTGTATTATGTAAGACTTAATGTGATGTTTTCGTGGGGCCCAAATTTAATTGTTTCCCTAAAAAACACCATTTTGTGGGAACAAGAATTCGTAGATTACAAGTACCCACTCAAATGGGGAATAGCTTCACGTCAATCTTGTACTTACTTTTTGGACCAATCAATTCATGGATGAAGATTACCCACGAAATCAATGAAATTAAAAACCCCACGAAAATAAGTGATTTTCACAGTATCTCTATTGTGATATTATATGCTGCCTTATCAGAGTTAAATATTGATCCCGCCTATTGTGTATGCATTTAAAAGCATACGTATCACGCTATTCTGATTAATCAAATTTATAACAAAAAGAATATAATTTAGATTACGAGATTTGAGGCGTTTCATTTAGGATATTTAGATAAATCGACAGCTGTGGACGGAACATACTTTTTCAATTCGTTGACACAGAACTTTCAAAGATATAGCTCCAATATTATCCTACAATGAGTAACACTGTTCGAGAACTCTTCTTTTAATTATTATTTCACTTATATATAGTACATTATAACGTATCATATCGCAT
This sequence comes from Chlamys rubida, assembly GCA_032359455.1. Classification (NCBI taxonomy): domain Eukaryota; kingdom Metazoa; phylum Mollusca; class Bivalvia; order Pectinida; family Pectinidae; genus Chlamys; species Chlamys rubida. The sequence continues at coordinate 9,449 of JAUMHH010156611.1, read as the reverse complement.
CATCAATATTCCAATATTGTGGAAAATTAGTACAAAGCTATGTTTAATAACAAGCTGTGGAAAGATAAACAAGGGAAGTAGATGATGATGTTAGTTGGGGCAATTACCTCTTCTTGAGCCTTTTCCCATTCAAATCAGTCATCCATTGAGACCTTGAGTGTTTCCAATTTGAAGTCAACTGTTTCAAAATTTGAAAATTTGACAAAAAACGCCTTAGCTGTGTCATCTTTATTTGTTTTCATGTTTAATTTAAATTTTGACTTAAAACAGCAAACGACGGTGCAACGTTTATCTGAAGGGAATATGGTTCATAATTCGTGAGTAAAATGCGAGTTAGTTGAATGTCAGATTACAAAACGGTTTGGTCGTTTTAAAAGTCTCAAATCATCTATGGCGACGATTCCAAGTCTGATAATCTTCATTCAAGGAGACCGTGCATAACCCCCGAGGTGAGGACTATCGTCTGTGTCGGCTTAGGTTATAGCAGGAATATTTTAGGTCATATGAGACATTGTCCAGGGGTTATATAGGCTAAAATATCACAAAATGAAGTACCAAGTAGTCTTAAAACCAAAATTAGGCATGGACGAAGAGTTAGGAATTGTCGTCATGTCAGGTTGATGGTAAGAAAATTGAAACATAAACCCACCCAAGGGGTCAAATAGTCTAAAATTTCAACAATATGCTTCTTAATACACAGTAATCCTAGAATTGAATTATTTTCATAGATGGAAAGCTCTTTAAATTTCTTACCTCAGAGTCAGTCAATCCCCCTGGGGAGGGGGATTTTAATATAATTTATATTTTCATAAATAAATAATTCAACTTGGTTGGAAATATTATCATGTTGGCAGTTTGTTCACACGAAACCCGGACTCGCTTATTTAGAAAAAGTAGGCTAAAATGTCATCAATTATGTTATTTATTTAGAGAAATCCTTGAATTAGTGCTCTTCATGAATGGAAAGTTTCAAAAATACTTTATGAAAAGTGTGAATTTCATTGCCCGTATGTCATCCATTCCTCTTGGAATGGATGTCATCCATTTCCTAAGGGGCCGCGGTGGCTGAGTGGTTAAGGCGTCTGACATTCTGCCACCACTAGCCCTCCACCACTGGGTCGCGGTGGCCGAGTGGTTAAGGCGTCTGACATTCTGCCACCACTAACCCTCCACCACTGGGTCGTGGGTTCGAGGCCTATGTGGGGCAGTTGCCATGTACTGACCGTAGGTCGGTGGTTTTACTTCGGGAACTCCGGCTTTCCTCCACCACCAAAACCTGGCACGTCCCTAAATGACTATAGCTGGTAATAGGACGTAAAACACAAACAAACCAAAACCAAAAACCTCATCCATTCCCCTCCGGGGATGAGGTTAAGTGTGATGTACATAATCTATATCTGTTAGCGTATTTTGTGTATTTTCAGTAGAAAATATTTGAAACTTGGATTGAATTCTTATCATGGTGTGGCGAATTAATGGCATGCAAACTATGACCATAACGAATATGTTGAACTAGTCTTTTTCTAAAGGTTCGTACGGTTTAACGACTACGTTTTGTGTGCTATATTTTCCTACAATAACAAACAATGTATTATCAGTATATCAAAGACTGAAGAAGATGTTATTGACTTGCCTGTTTTCTGACAGCTACTAGCTCAGTATTTATATCCAGTGGCCATTCCTCGGCTTCCTTTTATTAGTGAACAGTTGTTATATTTTCATTTAATTGCACTGTTCCGCTCTCTCTTTCTCTCTCTGTCTCTCTCTCGTTCTCACTTTCTGTCTCTCTATATCTCTCCGCTGTTCTCTCTCTGTCTCTCTCTCGTCCTCACTTTCTGTCTCTCTCTGTCTCTCTCTCTCTGTCTCTCTCTCTCTCTGTCTCTCTCTCTCGTTCTCACTTTCTGTCTCTCTATATCTCTCCGCTGTTCTCTCTCTGTCTCTCTCTCGTTCTCACTTTCTGTCTCTCTATGTCTCTCTGTCTCTCTGTCTCTCTCTCGTTCTCACTTTCTGTCGCTCTCTGTCTCTCCGCTGTTCTCTCTCTCTGTGTCTCTCTTTGTCTCTCTCTGTTTCCCTTTCTTTTTCTCTCTCTCTCGTAGCAACAAAAATAAATTGTATTACAATACAGTTGACCGTTGTGACCAACAGGTCTTTTGGTTTGGTTTCCTGCCAAGGTTGGTCAGTGCTGAAATTGTACGAACTCGTTTTAATGCAAACCACGCTGCTAAAGGCCCTATCTATACTGAGTTTATGTACACCAAAACTAACTCTACGACGCTAGCAAAACACTACTTTATTTTAGATAGGTGGATATTCTGCCTCATTGATAGCGAAGGTACAAAGAGGACTTGGTGAAGTCATGGTTTGCATATTGCTATACTTTAGATTGTGACAGTTTTGATGGGAGGGGTGCAATAATGTGGGGTGGAATATCCGGCGATAGACGCATAAGGTTAGTTGCCATTAACGGAATTTCGAATTACATTACTAATAAGCTAAAGCTGATATTCGTTACGTGTTGTTCCCCACTTCTTGTTAAATGTCGGTAACAAACAATTAATCACACACAAAAATGAGTTGTTTTCTGTTCACAACTCATGAAACAGGATTAATCTCGAGTCATGTTTCCCTACAAAAAGGGAAATCAATATGTCATTATCCCGAAATACTATTGTTGTCGTCTACTTCGGTCACTCGGAGGTCGGTTGTGGTAGCCCTTGTCCATTTTTCCAGAGAAACTCCGAATAAGGGAATTGACACCGGAAATCAGGTCACGCTGACAACCGTTCCAAAACATCAAAGTTATTACATTCACAGGGGAACGTTTCAATATATATAATCGGTTATAAATAATTTGATATTCATGTATGGTGGTAGTGACTTTAAGTCGTATTTCTTGGTAATTATTTTAACATTACTATTTTTTTTATTAATATTTCAATATCTATATCAGGTGATATTCATCAAAATATTTATATTATGGTGAAGTTGTACTAAAAGAGTACAACAATATCAGATCGACTAATCAGTCAGACAAACACAGCTGATATCCATCCTTTTAAGCAGTATAGCTCCCTGCTTAGCTAAATATCCACGTGCGTCCATCACTTGAGCTTATTTATAGAAATTACATAACTGGCTGATCTTCCGTAAATCTCCGTCCCTTTGGGTCATGAACTAATTACGTGTGTAGACCTAATTACCATATTACCTTGTTCGGGACATCTCGGATGGAACGTACCGTTCGGAAGTGACGGCCCGATAATTGACAATCACCATCACAGATAGCTAGCCGGATTTTAAGAAAAACATTGTTAGCTTAAGCTATGTAAAGTTCTGGTTAAATATTGAAATAGCATCGATTAAATATTTCTGTTTATAAAGAGAAAAAGAATGAAATAACTCTAATTTTAAATGTCCATATATCATTTGGTTGTACAATAATGAAATGGCTTGAAGATACTTATTGATAATGCAAGTTGTCTGACAGTTGAAAGGAATGTAAGAAAACAGTACTTGTTCCGCAGGATATCAAAACAAACTCACTTATAGATGAGACGAACCCATGCAAGTCGGAGATAAGAGAACGAAGAATAGAATGTCTTCAAGTACGACAACACGACCCCAGTATATATAGTATTACACAGGCTCCGGACACAGTTACGCAACACTCTTAGTGGAGCAGAATAGGAGCTTAGAAATGCAAGTGTTACAGCAGCATACATTTCAAATATCCGGTTTCTTGTTTATTTGTATTTTTTTTATGCTTTTACTTACAAGCGCAAAAACGATAAATAGCAATATCTTTGGTTACATTAATCGTTATACAAACGTAGGAAAGGGAAATAAGTTTGACAAGATAATGCTATTTTTTCTAGATTCTATATCTATCATATCTGTTAATATTAAGTAGCTGATCTAGTTTTTCCAAAATAGATGTAACTTGTAACTACATACGTAAACATGAACTGATGCAATTCACACGCATTATTCGAACAAAACTAGATTTCATAATGAATCGTAATTCCACTTGTTCTTCAAATATTTAAAAAGAACATGTTCAATAGCTTTTAAATCCGACATGTAGGGTAAATGATATTTTTGAAAAGTAGTTTTAGCACTATAAAGAAAACAAATTTTCGAAATGAACATTTTACAATTTATTGCTCTTCGTTTAATGGAGAATAAGCACACTACCTGATAACGTATCGTATACGAAACAGCTTTATGATGCAGTATAATACAGTTTTGGCATGTTGTATCTATTACCAAGTTTTAAAAGGTTTACGTTCATATTTCTATATAAAAAAACGTACATGGGTTTTGGCCCGATAGTTTGACTATTTGGCAACATAATTCAGTGAAATCTGGTAGCAGGCTTTCTGCTGGTAAAAAGGGCAGGCCTAATCTTGGAACCTTGTCGTACGGTTTCCAAAAATTACAAAAATTCCAGTGTCTGAGACATTTTATGGTTTAACGAATTTGAACACCATATCCAAACAAATTACTGGTCAGTGCACACCTGTTGTTTAACAATTCAGTCAAAATGAACTGAAAAACGGAATGCCACGTATGTACGAAGACGATATGGGAGGATTTCGCCCTACTTTTGAAAGGTCAACCGTTATATCGCGTCGCCCAAGGATACATCAATCAACGAATGCGCGATCACTTATGATTTTGAAACAAAGGGGAATGTGAATAGACCGTCCAGGGATTGGACGTCTGTGTATAACGTCGAGACGTCAGGTCAGAGTTTTACGTCTGTCCCATCTCAGGAAACGTTTTCAAACGGCGACTGAAACAGCAACCAACGTGATTGGCAAACATGAACATCCAATATGTCCGGGAAAAGCCGGAAACCGGGTGCGAGAGGTTGGTTTGAAGCCACGTCGTCATGTCGTCAGATCCCATCTAATCAACAACGACGTCAAGGCCGTTTGCAATGGTGCTGAGCACATTTTCACAACTTCAGGAGGATTGGAAATAACATCGCGTAACGAAAATAACAGGTTGTTAGGGTATATGGTAAGGGTGTTAATACAGTGATTTGCGAAAGTGATGGACACTTGATGTATCAAACTGGCACGAGATATCAGGATGGGTCACACTATTGAAACGAAGTGTATGGCTATGCCGCTTATGTTACAGCAAATATCTTACGGTGGTAAGGCTTAGGGATAACATCAACTTTTAAATATATGTTTAATGAAACTTCATATTCCCTTTTCCGCTTATTTAGGATCTTATCCGGGTTTCCATATGAGATATATGAAACTAGTTATTTTAACGAGCATCTGGTGAGCAAATAGAGGGAAACCCGGGAAGAGTTCAAAGGTCTAACACAAATATTTCAGATTCGTTTTTTGTCACAAGATCAAGATTGAAATTATTATGGAAAACCAACAACAGTTCTTATAACCGAATCAAGACGTTAAATATGTCATGGGTATTGTTCAATGACTTATACAGAAATCGTTATACACGAGAAAGGAGTATATGATGCCTTTTGATTAGTTGTTTGGGTGATCTATTAATATAGTAATGTAACAAACGTCTACTTATGTGGTTATATAGGGATTGAACGGCGATTTTGTTAATTTTCATGCCGGTATGAACGCAAATCGGTTACATCCAGGTTTAAAATAGATGTAAACGATTTACGTTCATACCGGCATGCAAATTCAAAAAAATCCGTTCAATCCATATATTTACATTTTTACTATAGAACAATTGTTTAACTTTATCTATTTGTTCTTAAATAATTTATTTATTAACTGCGTTTTGTATATTTGTCGTGCTTTAAACGACATTGGCGGAACAGCCCTATTGACTAAAATTGGCGCCAATAATTAACCGTAGTCATTTGAGCGTTTTACGCAGGGGCATTCTCCACGTTATCCGAAGCGAAGCGACAAGACTCTCATTGAACAAGGTTAATTCATGACGTCATAAGTATACCACGTGTTACGTCACGAGAGTTTTTGCTTTCATACTCAAATGAAATGCCTTTCCGCTGGCAATGTTCATATAGTGGGTTGCAGCGCAAATGTAAATATAACACTTAAAAATCACATGTATTATGTTTATAGTAACATATACACTAAACGTTAACCCTAATCACGGATATCATGTTTAAGGTACCATGAACCCTTAACTTGACCCTGATCATCAGTAATTATAAAGATAACAATATGCAGGTAGACCATGCACTTCACATGATCCGTCCTTAATATGTTCTGTCTCCCCGTCCAAATACTACTTGGGTCCGGCGTTACATGTAGTAACTGGCGAATTAAATAAAATCCATAGCTACGAGAACTTTCCATGACAGGTTCTAAGTATCCAAAGAGTTTTTATACATGTATCAACTGGAATGTAAATTTCAAGATACTGATGGATTCTGCGGAAGACTTCGCCAGACAATGGGCACAACGAGCGTATGCTGAGTGGGATTCTCTTTCAGGGTGTCTCAAATATACCAGGTCCATCGTTCAAAATAGAACTAGATGATTGAAATCTTAACTGAAAACAAAACAATGTAGTCTGTATTTCTTAACCCCGGTGTCAAAACCACACACAACGATCTACAGGATACGTGTGTGTGTCTGCAGACAAGGCATCTAATCACGTAATCTTTGTCTGCAAACAAATTTTGCTCGAGGAAATCCTACTTATTTTCCAATTGAAAGAAGAATTATGAAGGTTTTTTCACTTTCATATGGGCATATTACAATTCTTCGGATTACCCACTTGAGAAAAGGATACGGACCTGCCTCGTTTGTTTTGGATTCCGATATTTCACAAGACTCCGTATAAAGATCGTTTTATCACTGGCCCTTCTACGTGTAGTTGATCAACCAAGCCGTTATCCAAACGCCTCAGTACCATTAAATAAGGGTTACATTCATGTATTGACATTGTATACTCAAGAAGTTAAATACACGGAAAATGTTTTATGAAGAATTCAAAAGATTATTTGACAGATCTTGCACATTTTTTTCTTCAAAATGCTTCTTCTATCGAACTTTGACTTTTCGACCCTTTACACCACCATACTACAGAAAAGCCTTGGTTCTTTTATCAAGAGAGCTTTTTTTCTCAAGATAGATAAACTTCGATATCAATATGTTATTGCATATTGTTTTGGAGCAGATTTTGTGAAAAACACATCAAAGGCAAAAAATGAAAAATACTAAGAAAGAACTTGTGAGAATGATCGAGGGCCTGGTTGACATTGTTTTTGAGTTTGGTGGCGAGGTGTTCCATCAGACTGTAGGTATTCCTTTGGGAACAAACTGTGCCCTTCTTCTGTCGATTTGTTTTGCTGCCATATGAAGCTGAATTTCGTATGAGCTTATCAATAATGGTAAGTCCTTCAATGTTACATTCAGATATATGGACGCCGTGCTGTCTTTAAACAACAACACATTTTGATTTGCTATTCCAGAGTTTGCTCCGACTGTCATTATATCCGTGATAGTTGTCGACTGCTGATGGATACAACTTACAACTCGGGGTTTCCAAAGATGAAGGTTAATGATGAACATGGACAAGTTGTATGGTCGCCATAATGATCTCGTGGGGAAATATGTTATTTTTTGTGTGATATGAAGGACGATATTTGTCATTATGCTCATTAGAGTGCCCTGTGGTTTAGTTGTCACTAACTGAGTTCTCTATATGGGGACATGGCATTACTTGGATTTGACCTTGTACATGGTGGGTGTCGTCGCTGAAACAGAAGACGCTTACTCTTTCGAAACACCTGGTTCTATTATCATTGTAATTTTTCTTAGAGATTCCATGTAAAAAATGTTTGCCGGAATTAAAATGCTGATTCAAATTAACATCAGTTTTATTTGCAAAACAGGTATTTGGTCATTAAAGTTTAAGTCGATAAGGTCGAAAAAAAATACATGTAGTTTGGCAAAATGTTTAAGAATGTTTCTTTTATTACTACGGTGAATATTTCGATCATAAAGTGGTGGTATATTAGTATTTTCCCTTTAAGGAACGCTCGTATTAAATCCCAACACATTCTTTAATATTATTGTCTACAACTTTATCCATGCTTTTAAAGATTTTTCTTCAACAAAGTTTTATGTTTTATGAGGAAGGTTTGTGTCTTTTATTCAACTAGCATGTGCTGAAAATGAATAGTATCTTTGTTAATATTTTATTATATATTTGTAATCTAGATCATCAGAATTCCCAAATAATTCATTCAAATTGATCGAAATGTACTCATTACGTAGACCTGTATTGTCCGTATTATCACTCATCCATTAGTCACGGTTAAGTAGTTAAAATCGATACTAAAACAGCTTTGTGACAACACATATTTCCATTTACTAATATAACAATGGGTTATTCAATAATAAAAGTATCGCTTACAACAAAAAGGTCATTAAGCGTTTGCGTATTTGTTGCAATGTTATTGTTGGACTGGTAACAACGTATGTCATATTATATCGGTGTAATATTTCAAAACACCTGTTATGCCGCTGATACCTGAATCACTTGGAGTGATTTTAAAAGTTAATGCTGCCGAGTGTGTCGGTCGTTATAGCAATATTCCCAATATCGTTGTCTTCCACTGGGGCCTATATATTACATCCATCATCTATTTCTAATGGTTTATTATGAATTTAACCCGTATCACTTTATCATGTTTTAATTTCTACTCTACGCTTAATACTAGCATCACTGGACAATTAAATAAAAAACAACTTAATATCCTCCTAAATTCATTGGGATATATATCTTAACCAATATCAATATGTTTTTATGATGTATCTCAATGAATTTCGATAAGACATAAACTATCAAAACGTTTAAAAACTGTTTTAGGAAAATGAATTGATTTCTGATGCTCTTGGTATTTCAATGGATGATATATAGACAACTTCCGGTTTCAGTCAAGGAATGAAGTAACAAGTGTTATCTCGCTGGTGTTTGGGCTCTGTAGGTGGGACGATGGTTTTGTGAATTTGGCTTGATTAAATCAATCGAATTGTCAACACTACAGCAGTATTGTTTTAATGAATTAAGGCCAAAGTATGCCTGTATGGGATTCGAATTTCTGGCATTTCAGAGTGATAACGTGACTTATTCTGATGGAAAGGTAACCAATGGCGCAGTCACACATCAACCCATCACGACCGATTTATATGTTTTGTTGGTGCATGGTGGTAAGCAGTAGGACTACTAGTATATTGTGAATTGCCGACTATACGTCATCCGAAGAACAAGACAAATTTTAATAGTGTTATATTAACGGGGTAATGCAACTAAAGTACCTGTAAAGTCATAATACAGGTTTTAAACGTGTACAATAACAGACCACCTGTACAGGTTCGGGGAAAATATGGCCTGCTGTATCCCACTTCGTGTCATAAAAGGTGACTAATGCCCCCCATGCCCCCCAGCATGCCCCCATGCCCCCCATG
>JAUMHH010156600.1:0-13458 GCA_032359455.1 Chlamys rubida | reverse complement strand
CACTAGATACAAACAATATCAATGTCACTAGATACAAACAATATCAATGTCACTAGATACAAACAATATCAATGTCATCGGATACAAACAATATCAATGTCGGCAGAAACTAACAATATCCAAGTCATCGGATACAAACAATATCCAAGTCATCGGATAGAAACAAAATCCAAGTCATCGGATACAAACAATATCAATATCACCAGATAAAAACAATATCTAAGTCATCAGATAAAAACAAAATCCAAGTCATCGGATACAAACAATAGCCAAGTCATCGGATACAAACAATATCAATGTCACTAGATACAAACAATATCCATGTCATCGAATACCAACACTATCAATGTCACCAGATAAAAACAATATCCAAATCATCGGATACAAACATGGATAATGTCACCAGATAAAAACAATATCCATGTCATTGAATTAAAATAATATTTGACATTGATACATTCCTGGAGTACTTACATTTTTTTTGTTTACGGATGATACATTTTCGAGTATAAATAGCGTTGGAAGTGTATTTCAAACTAAAAAAACCCATTATCAGTTAAGTTGTTAAAAAGGGTGCATGCGAGAAATATGCCTTTTTTTCCGGATAATAAAAATATAAACCTAGATGATAGGACCCCATGTATGCATACAAGTTCAAAAGATCATTATAAAATGTTGAGATCAAAGCAAGGTTTGTTCATTTAAGGCGACAGATATTGCAAAAGTTTAGCCGTGATTCGTTTTAAGTACTGCGATTTGGAAAAACAAAAACCGCTAATTGGTGACTCAAATTGTTCTATAAATATCTCACGCAAGCCCCGGTTCCTCATTTTGGTTGTGAGAAAACCTATTCTTAGTCTTCCTTTGATTTTACCATAAATGCATATTATTGAATCTTCCACGAATGAATAACGTTTATGGTTTCGTGATCTACTTCGGGTACTCTCGCCTTTTAACGACCGACGAAGCTGATTTAATCGGTATCCGATGTAAATTTCGATATTTTCATAACAACTTAAGGAAACATAATAATTTTTAATGAAAGAATAATATTTTACATGAAACATACCGTCCGCGTCCACCTCGTTGACCATGTCCTGTAGCTCAGTATCTGTGGGGTTCTGTCCTAATGACCTCATCACTGTCGCCAACTCTTTGGCTGTTATGGTACCGTCGCCATCTTTGTCGAACAGGCTGAACGCCTCTTTGAATTCTGTAAGTTTGAATTTAGCACATCTTATTGCAAACTAAGATCAATAAAGAATGCACTGCGCAGATTAGCGTTCACCCATATAAAGCAGTCACATATCTAATAAAGTCACTTTCAAACATTTTCAATGAAAATTACTACATATTTAACATAGGATTAGCAGACGCATGTCTCATGTCGTAATATGATTTCAACTGTGAAACTGTAGTGTTTTTTTTCAACTCTTGGTTGATTCACTACTTTTGACCTTTTCTAGAGAGATGTTTCCTATTGTTGTACAATTAAAGGACCTAACCAAAGCTTTCTTACGATGAGGATTAAATCTACGCTGACGAAATTTTACGATCATCACGACCATACTTCCAGCTATCGTACGGCAGTGATTTCCACTATTGAGGACTTGTTCAATAAATACGTCTAAGATCGTTGGTGACCTTTTGTTTCGGTGTCTCGTCAGTTGTTGTTGTTGCCGTTCCTTTACTTTCGGTGTCTTCTTGGTTTTTGTTTGCGTTATTTTTCTCTTTTTTAAAAGTCTTTTTGTCTCCTCAGTTCCTGGCGCTGTTTTCCCTTTTGTTCTGGCGTCTCCGTGGTTCCAGTTGTTTCTTTCCTTTTGTTCTCGTGTCTCCTCAGTTCAGGTTGTTGTCAGTTCGGATCGACTTTCTGGTCGTTTTACATGTTGACGTTGTAGTATCCCGTTTTCCCTAGTCTATATATCTGCCACCTGGCATAAATGCACGCGTCAGTGATATTTCTGCTATCGATCGAATCTTGACAACCCATTGTCTATCCTTCAGACCATGACGTCCATCTCAACGAAAGCCGATTACGTAGGTCTGTCGAGCAGGTGGCAATATGATGATTGTGCTAACGAAAAAGAAGTGAAGCAACTTACCAGCAACCTGTTCTTCGCTTAGTTGATCAGCCTGAAACAGAGGACAATAATAAAAAATCTTTAGTTTGTTGTTTTATGGTTTTCTTTCTAACTTTTTTGTTGTAATAGATCCACATATTTATTAATGCCAACGATATTTTGTTTTCATCAAACATAGCATTGCACGTTGAGGTTATTTGTCAAACTTGGGAATAATACACAATCAGAAAGACTGTTTTAACAACCCGCTTAGACATATACCTCCATCGTTAAAATACAACTACTATTTTTTGTATATCTTAAAATGGTGTCATTACATCCATGAAGACGTAACACGTACCAATATGATGACGACACAATTACGTAGGAAACATGGTAGTGATTAGTCCTCCTTATCACAGTTTCTCAACATTAAACATTTGTTTATTATTGATAAAACATTATTTATATTTTTACACTGTATTTATGTGTGTATTGAAATATCTGTTATGTTTTTTTCATGCATTCATGGATTCATTCTCAGTGCATTTACGCGTGTGGTCTTAAGGCATTAATTCATCTTTATGTTTTATGATTTATTCATTATGCATTCGAGAATTTACAGGTATGTAACACGTTAGATGATCTGGTGACCCATGTTAGTAATAGATTCTCAAACTCGTTCCTTTTACAAATGGTAAAAACAGAACTGTCGTCGGTCATAAAAACACATAATGTGTTATAAATCACGATTGTTACTTATTTGTACATTTAAGCATTGAGCTGCTTTCAGTTGGCATTCATAGGCAGTATGAAAGTCAATTTGACAAGGCAAATTCGATACTAGCGCTCCATGCTAGATTCGTCCCTGTCTTGCTAACATTCACGTTTGATTTGCCTTTTTCAAGTTTGCAATCACGTGACCAGTTGGAATTTTGGTATTTATCGTATATGTTTTTGTCCATGAATCGAAAAGCCATCTGTCAAGGGAAGGTCAGATGTATCCAACGTAACACGAATGGCGTTACAATAATGATGACGTCAACAATCGGTTCATGGCATGCATAACCTATATGAATGACATCTGAACGTAGTAAGATTATAGAGTAGCACTGCCATTCGATAACAACCATACCAAGATTAACGCATAACGATATCTATATATGACGTCATTCCGAAGAATAGTTATATCTTAAGATACCGGAGTCGATTGTTTGTTTGTTTAGGAGTTTGCGTCCTTGCACATTTTAATGTCATTCGATGACGATATCCGCATACGCTATGACTACTGATCCAGGACCAAGTTAAAGTTCCACCCTACTTGAACACAATATAGCCTGGGCACTCTAGCATGGCACTCCACACTGTCATGTTTTAGCGTTGGGCTATCTAGATCAAGGCACCTATGGACAAACCCTAATAATAAAATAAGTAGATAAATAAATAGAAGAACTCTAATTTCAAACGTCTATGGACGTATAATGAAACGGAATCGAGAAAGAAATTCGCGAAAAATGTCAAGCATTCAGAAAGTATTGTACCGGACAAAATCGTACACCTGCTATTTGGAAATGTGTTATAGACTTGTAACTAGCTTTGTGTAACACTGGCTTAGCGGACTATCGGACAACATGAAGGATACTTTAATCAATACACATTTTTAAAACATGATGTTAGGGATGACTTCCCGCACGTTGCCGCCAAACAGGCGTAACGGCACGCGCCTGTATTCCGATAGTCGTCTGCTTCTCGGCGCGAGACTGACATTCGCATAGCTCTTATCTTTATATATACAGGCACATATACCAGATCAATACCCCTAAACAATAACCGTCAGGCCATGTGACTAGTTGACTTCACGACCCGGCTGGTACTATACCATTCCGTGTTCCGTTTATCCAAAATGTTTCACATCCTGATGGATGCCTCAGACGGTATGTTCAGAAACATGAATAAAACGGTTCGATGTAATATTATGACGGAACATGCCCCAAACATTTAGTCTATACAGGATTCGATAAATCTAATGGTTATGTATCTATTTATAATGATCCAACAGTAGCAGCAAAAGACTTAAGAAAAAAGATTCCAATAGTTTATCCTCCAGCTGTTAAATGAAGACGAGAACCATTTTTTAGGATATCAGTACTTTTAAATGTCCATACACTATACCGATTAAAATATTTCAGAAAAAACCAGTTCTTAAAATCCCCAGTAATGCAGGATTGTGGACAAAGATTAAGTGACTAGATGGGATTGAAGAGCAATACGAATTTAGTAGCAGCCGTGGTGTACTGAGAGGTTATATCATTTTCGGCTAAACTCTGTATAGTATCTAAGAGTCATGGATTGTTCTACGATCTAAATGGCGAGGTATCTGGTGGTTTTATCGGTTTTACCTAATCGTTAAATTGCTGGCCTAGTGTTTTATAGTCTAGAGTTCGACATCTATCGCCTTGTGCCGCTCTTCAAAAACATGGAAAGCATTAGAGCAATATAGAAAATTCAATAAAGAGCAGTAAGTTGTATTTGCGTGGTTTTTTACAGAACATAAAATGTTCTGAGTGTGCGAAACGTGTATTATGAAGTGTACACAATTGTAAATCCCATATCTCCCTACAGCAAGAAAAACTTTGACAAACACAAACTGGTACGATTTAAAACTTTAAAATATGAGTGTGCAATGTTCGTTTGAAGACCTTACCAAATTAATTCAAACAGACCAATATATTTCAAAAGCTTTAAAAGAATGAATAACAACTGGGAGGGTCCTGTGTGTGCGTGCAATATCTGTCACTTGAATGCTATTGTATATATTTCGAATTGTTTATTCTAAAAATTAACCTTATACTGCATAGTCACATCCATTCTAAGGGTTTAGCTTATTGGTCTACTTTAAGTTTTCTTACTCTGATTCATCTTTATGCATGAACATATATTGTATATAATTATTTCTCAACAAAATATATTTTAATATAAAAAAAGCAAACCTGTTTAAATCTATTGATATTCTATTATTTCACTCTGTCAGTTGGAGTGATATGGTTTATGATGGCGTCACTAAGCTGTCCGCTTTATGGAAAACACCGTTTCTATTTTAAGAATCTGCGACTAAAATTCATTTGGGAGAAAAAGTAAACAACCTAAACTGCGACGGTATATAGAGTTGCTACTAAAACTCGTTTAACCCTTTCACCACTGTAGACCATAAAAGACTCATCCAGATCAATGCATGGTAGAGTCTACTAAAGTTACATAGGGGTGAAAGGGTTAAAAGCCAATTCTTGCGGTAAAGCCTCTAATTGACTGTGCCACGACGTTACCTTTCCACAAGCTAGATAGGAATACATGTATGTTAAACACTTTGTTGACATCGAATATAATAATTACTCTTACAGAAATCATGGAGTTTGTGAAGATAAGTTTTTACACATTCACTCAGTCATTCTTGATTACCTTAAACCTGGCGGTTTATCAGTACAGTGCATATATACAGTGCAAATTATACAGTACACATTAAGTTAGGGCGAGAACATGCATACATATAATTGCTTAGTACGGTCGTCTCACCTGACAGAATGAATACAGATTAGTTGACGAGTATCTACCTGTCAGCCAAGCTACCTACCTGTGACGTGTATCTTGTACTAAGCACTCTCCTAATAGAGAATTCAGCAGGCATATCCGTTAAAAAATATTATATGTAAAGGCAATATTTACAAATGTATATATATTTCTGTTTATATAAAAGAGGTAAAGCGTCAGATATGACATGAACAACAGCGTTAGATATACAACCCGGATGTCGCGTGAAATCGATTGACATCATTAAAAATTCTATAAATAACATAAACACTGTTTATTTCGGTTATCAGTTTCAGTAGAGAAATATGTTTCCCTAATCAATTTCAATCAATCTAGAAATTAGAAATACGACATACTCACCATGACAGAGTTGACGGGTGATGCTGCGTTATTAGATAAGAAACACAATACTCCTGGATGCTTGGGACTAACCGGTATCACAAGTTATTCTGTTACTTCTCTCATCCACGTATCGGTCCTGTACCCGTGTTACCGGAACGTAGCATGCTTGTTCTTGTTTCTACCCAAGGTTACTGTCGATAGAATTTATAATTTATTACAACTCACTGTGTAAGCAGACCCTACATTTCTATATATATGGCCGATGCCTTATCGCTACAAGCTGGGGGCGAATTGCCAATCAATTTAAATAGTCTTCCCCTTATCAATTGAAATAGTAAAAGTGGGTTATGACAATGTGCTTAAATCCTTAACGTCGAAAGCCATCCTTTGTTTATCAATGACACATAATTAAAGGGCTTCTTTCGTAACACTAAACAATAAATGTACATGAGAGAGTTATGTTTAAAATAAAATATGACGTTGAATGTTTGTAACAGGAGAAAAGTCGGTGAAATGCAGAAATAAAAACAGGAACGACTTTAAACGCGTACTCTGATTAAATAAATTTTGTATTTTGAAAATGATGACAGGATCCTGGTACGATTTGAGTCAAATGTCAGTCCTTAAAAGATCCTCTGAGCAACATCTTTGTAAGTGAAAGATTATGTGAAACTAAAGTTGAGTACGCAACGCAGACGTAAACACGGAACACACAAAAACAGTGGGATGTGGATCTTTAAGGCAGAATGCACCCCTAAGAGGTATTGTGTGGGGTCGATACAGTTTAAGAGTCTTTTGGAACCCTAACAACTACAGGGATACACGTTTTTTTTATTACCACAAAATGTTCTGCCTTCCACTACATTAAACAACTAGTTCTAAAGGATCCTCGTGTAACTGCCAATGACTATGCACTGGATATTTGGTCCGAACAAAACTACATGTACAGGATACTGTTTACAACCAATCCTGACAGTCCATGTTCACAATACAGGAAGTTCCGCCATTCAAATGCTACCAATGAACTCCCTGCAGTTTTGGGAAAAGGGAAAAGAAATAGGCCACTGCTACGTGTCGTAAGAGGCAAATAACGTGGTCCCCTCAAACAGACTAAAATCGATCTGCTGACCCCATTGCAGTACCTGGATCGATTTCTTTTCTTCCTCATTGCTGTGACCCCCGGGGGTGTCTCCATAGGCTACCGTCTACGTATGAATTCAGCTGTCGCGAGGACATTCAACCTCAACCATCCAACCAATCAACCAAACAGAACGGTTACTGGTTTGGAACGGAAAAATGAGTCTGACAATTATCTCGAAAAATAATTTGTATAGCCATTGCCGATATGATGCAAAGGTGGGAGAGGATGATACTTATATGAATCTGTTGAGTCACAGAAAAGTAACCCCGATCCCCCAACGCATACCGACTACAGACATGTATTAGAGGGAGGCGGTACCTTGCAATACCATCTAAACTTTTATATAGTGATGTCTATCGGAGCACAGGACTTCCCAAGCGTTTAATAAGAAAACAAATTAATTACTCTGTGGTTTATTTATGATAGTACTCTTTCCTGGGAATACAAGACAAAAGTATCACAAAAATACATATATCGATAATGCTGCTTTGACAATGCAACTAAAACGCTCAGTGTAGTTTTTGAGTGATATTTCTGTCTCTAAGCGTTGCAACAGTGCTATTTTGACAGAGGTTTATACAGTAAAACCTCGATATACAGTCACTATATATACCAAGCCAAACTTTAGCATTTTTAAGGGTTTGGCGATATATGGAGGGAAGGTAGAACAGGAGATGTTGGGTAAAATGGAAGACTTTTGACTACTTTTGTAATTAGCAAGGTGAAAATGGTACGGAGGTAATTATATTGAGGTTAATCATATTGCTCAACATTTTAATTAGTCTTATAGTGTGTTTAACGTCCTTTTAACA
Source organism: Chlamys rubida (assembly GCA_032359455.1). Lineage (NCBI taxonomy): Eukaryota > Metazoa > Mollusca > Bivalvia > Pectinida > Pectinidae > Chlamys > Chlamys rubida. The sequence goes on along the minus strand of JAUMHH010156600.1, from coordinate 5,518 downwards.
GAAAACAAAATGTTATGTTATGTAATGACATGCCTGCATGTGTGTAAAGTATACGTGCACGCGTGTATTTGTGCAGGAGGTATGGTATGTTGGTATATTTGCCTCCTTGCTATAGCGCGGATCTGATGCCGACTTTATAGTGCTATCTCACTGAAATGCCATGCCGAATGCACCCAGCACAGTATTCTGCCTGGTCACATTATACTGACAACGGGTGAACCAGTTGTTGCCATTTCCTTACATGCTGAACGTTAAGCAGGATGTATCGACTACTATTTTTAAAGACTTTGATATGTCCCGCCCCCTAGCAAGTCGCTAGGAAACAATAGTAGTTAGAAGTAGATGAAAAATATGAAGATCTCAAATTTCTATTATGATCTTAAAGGTGTATACTTTCTTTCTAAATAAACGTTCGATTAAATTACAAAAAAAATAAATATTGATTTGCTACAATAAGGTTTAAGCTTATAGAACTCCTAGCTCAAAAACTGCGACTAGATGCATAATAGTCGCAAGCAGGTTCCTATCATCTGTCATAGCGAGGAGAAATCACAAGAAATGGCGTAATATTGCATGTACATTTCATATCCCGGCTTGAAGTGGTATACAAGTATAATAGAGGGGTGGCGGGGAAACTCAAAATGAATACAACCATTGAGCTATATTTATTTATTAAATAAAAAGCAAACCAAAGCAGGCTTCAACCATAGCATTTAGCTATGTGTATGGTTCATAAAATCGTCCATCAAAGACAAAACTAAGAAGGTAAATGGAACTGGATTGTCATAGCTAAACAATCACACTTGTTTTGCTTTCACAAATTACCGGACAGGTATAGCTAATATTCACATGTATTTTAACTTTTATATATTTAAATTTTATTTGAGGTAAAAAACATAAATCATATTATGATATAGTTATTTGCTGTAACGGCAAATAATTTAGCTGATTTGTTTACTCGCAAACCCTCGCCTCGTACCGCCATCCTGTCTTTTGACGTCTCTCCTTGTCTTATCAACGCCCACTCCCTCCCCGGTCTCCCCACACTCTCCCCACCTCCTCGTCAAAATTCTGTCAGAATATTACATTGTATCTAATCACTGTTGCTTTACTTACATTTCAGTAGATATACCCAGATCATAGCAAGACGTCAGTCTATCATTACTGTCTATAGACAACCTTCACCGAGATGTTAAACTACATTTGTAACATCCATATCGTTTTGCATCAGATTCTGACCAATCAAGGCTGATTCGTTCCCATTGCGACCAGCTTAACGTCAAATACACGCAACTTTGTCATATGATTTATTCTAGAAATAGTTGAAATTTTCCTTAAAGTTTACAAATACTGATTTAATTGAATCATTCTATGATAACATACAGAAGAAAAACTATGAATTTTAATACGGTAGAATAATATTATTCTTTAAAATTGAGAAACATTTTAATGAAGCTGACAAATGTTGTCGTGATGTTACGTCAACACCAACGCATATTTCTATGTCTTTTGCATGTGTCAGATAAGAAAATGTCATCTTATCTGATAAAGTGCATATAGAGTAAGGGATTCGTATTTCATTAACATACCAGACAGCACCCCTGACAATGGATGTGCATTTCTGTTGTTGTTATTGACACGGAAATCCCGACTGTCCTCCCTCTCATTGGTCTATGTGCCAATTTTGTTGCATACGTCCTGCTGCGCCTTTGCGCCAATTTTGATTTATTAGTCCTGCTGCGCCTATACGCGCCTATACGCCGATTTCGTTGTGTTAATATTCTGTCATTTATGAAATATTTGTTACTACGGGAAAATATATCTTTTTACAAACATGTAAAATTATTATCGAAAATTTCATAATTACATAACATGTTACGCCAACAAAAGATAATTTCATCTTGTATTTCCCAAAAGGGCAGTTACTGAAAGACTGAGAAATTGCGTTTTTAAAATTCAATTCTTTTATGTTAAAAATAATATTTCTGAACCACAAAAAAAATTTGCTAGACGACAATCGTCTCGAATTAATTTTCATTACTCTACCGCAGTGATAAAATTTTGCCATTATGGCTTTTAATCTTCTGAAATGGATCCCACTCGCTCTTAAATCACCGTCGTCATGGTTTTTGATATCATTTACAACTACAAATTTCCATTTAAACTGATATCCTATTTTAAGGACGCAAAATTCACACAAAGACTAGAAGAGCATAGTGTCTTTTCTGTTCTTTCTATTTCACGTTTGAACGAGGTCAGATCTAAAAGTTGCTCATGCAATTTTAAGCCGTTATTCTATCAAAACCATATTACATTTTATAAAAATAAATGTTAAGGAGTCAGAAACAAGTGTCTAAGACACATTTGAAAAATGTGTTGGTTATGTTTCATCAAAATATGATTTGGCCATTTAATGCTCGTGATATGTTCAAGGAATGCAGAATAATAAAACAAGTTGTCATTTATCTAGATCCAACAGAATTTCAACGATAGAAGCGTTCAATCTACCGATAAATAAGGCATTTGCTGTTCATTTGTCTTTCCGAAAACTCTAGTACTGTCCGAGAGATTTTTGTGTGAGCGGAGCGATTTTTGCTAATTCCAAGACTTCGTCATGACACAATGCCTTCTGGTTCCAACAAGGTCTCACCTTTGCATAATTTAACTATCTATAGTCTTCTGTATTCCATTGAAATGAATGTAATGACACCAGGAAAAGACACTGCAGAATCGTGTGTTTTCTTGTTCCCTTCTATTTTGGACATCAAGCAATCTGAGCTGAGTCTGCGGCGCTCATTGTAATATCTAATCTTTTGTCTACTCTTTCTTGTCGGTGAAGAAGTCATGTTTTGACCTTTGTCAGTTTTGTAATGCTTACCCCAATCGATGAACATTATCACAAGAAAGCAATTTCGTTGCACCGTGAACACAATGGAATCAGTTTCATTTTGACGCGTTTCCACCCGCCTCAAACATGGTTAGACCTTCTTAAGAACCAAATATATAGGACACATGACATTAATATTATGATGATGCAGACACTTCAATAAAGTAAGTATACGGAAATGATCATATTACGATGAATATAAATGGATATTTATTACAACAGTTCAGAGTACAACCCAAGATAATTAAAAATCGGCACAGACAGTTTTCTGTCTACACATCTGATCTCTTAGGCTCGAATTTTCGCAATAACTAGACTAACATACAAAAGAATTGCACATGTTCTACATAAGGTTAATGTTTTCGCCAAAAAAGTCCATACGACTCTTTTTAAATGGCTTAAGATTGCAAAGAATTTTCTCTGTTTATGAAAGTACAATACATAGATAATACAAATATAATTGTTTCGATTAGTTAATATCAAATTTAAGTCTCATGATGTAAATATAATTTGTTCTCAATCACGTGAACGAAGAACAATTCAAGTGACTACCTGGTCACCGGAAGTCAGTTTAGGAAATTGCTCTAAGGGGAGATTACTGTGAATATGAACAAAACACAGTGGGATCACCAGCTCTTGGTCTGCAGTGGGCCAGGTATCCTTAAAGCGACAGATATGGAGCTACCTACCGTTAGTTTTATGTGTAGGTGAGGACGGACCTCGGCACTTCTAGATAACGACAATCCTCAACTAACCACTAAATAAACAGCTTGAGCCTTAGGTGGTAGGATCGTTAAAACTTTACAAACATATAAAATCTGTCACTATCATGTCGTTGCTTTTATTGGTGTTGAACCATCACACCAGTAAAATCAGATCATCAAAGAGAGGGTTGGGTCAAGAAATAGATTATTGAAGGTGAACAATCCGAAAAATAATATATGACGTACCACGAAGTTGTTCTGCTTTTATATCTTTGGAGAGGATATTATAAATGATAAAAATGTGTTTTCTCCATCTCTCCGATACTTTATGTATGTTGGAAAATATATATGGGAGTGTTGAATTTAAAACAACTCTATCTTATAATCCCATACGAGCTTTTGAATGCTGATGTTAAACCCCTGTAACAGTATGACAATCGATTTCAGGTCAATGCAAATGTACCCAGAGACCATTTCTACACTTGACACTTGACAAAAAATCGGCTTTAGCTGTAGTGTTCTTGACCTTCATTAGACTCCAGAACAGTCTTGGGCGCCATTAGAAAATACGATTACAGATAATCAAAACATCTTGTTGCCATTCATTGCTAATAGGCTAGAAGAGCATTACTTATGTCAATATCAGAATAAGCAGCAGCCTTAAAAAGAACGAATGAAGAAGCGAAATAGCAGTACACATTAAAGTATGATAAAGAACGCTCGCTCGATAACCTACATCCAATGGGTTAGAGACTACAATTGTGTCTGCAATTATCCCGTCCAGCTAACCAGACCTTGACCAAAACGTGACCAGAAATCTAGTAATTATGATGTCGTTGGGTAATTACCGTAGCTGTACAGCGAAGTACGGAAATGGTTTATATTGATCGAGACTTTTTAAATCGCAGTCGAGTTAATGGTGAAGACTGGTATTATTTAGGTACAAAACAAAGCCGGGAGTTGTTTTGTCAGACCGATATGAATAAAACGGTGGTACAGCTGAAGGAATCGCCGTAAAAAGTACTGATTGTGAAATCAGTCGGTCACTATCTGTCATTATGCTTATCATAATAATATTTTATGTGGGTCACTTAAAATACTAGCGAGATTTGTATTTTTGCATTAATGGCGAAAACAGGTGGTCACGGAATTTAAAGTCCGCAAATATCTGCTAAGATTCAATAACGCCAGGGCCATATGACTGTTAATGTTTTTTTTTCGCGATATCAAATCTTCGAATATGATCTTGGAGAAATATGTAGTTTTATGATACGGTGGTCGGGTGACCGGGTGGCGCAATGGAAAGCGCACTCGCCTTTCGCCATCATACAAAGAGTGATAAAGATAAGTTGAAATAACCTGTTTCATAAATATTGTAAAATAAACAAAGTTTGTATAACAGATAAACATTTAGTTTGATACACAGCTTGCACTGTCTTGGGCGTCACGTAGTGCATGTTGTTGTTGAAGCAGAAAGGTGGTTGAAATATATAAGTGATGGAAGAAATCGTTATGTTTGTTGTTTGAGTGGTTTTACGTCCGTGTCGCTACCGAGTAGCTCGGTTATTCAGCAGACGAGAGAGTTTGAATTTGATCCAGTATTTATGCTCGCATCTCTTCACGTGTGAGAATTCGTGCTTCAAACATGCCACAGACGTCGAAAGCACCGGAAGAACGTATTTATAACGTAATATGGTTTTCTACAACGTGACATGGCCGTACCATGGTCAGAGTAAACGCGTTGAGAGATAGTTATGGAACTCCATTAAAGGCTCGGTCACAACCCAACGTGCGTGTTTTTAGTCAGTACGTTTTTTGGGGAGGCCAAGGCCGCCACGTTTTTCTGAAATCGTGGGGAGGGAGTGGCAAGAGCAGGGAGAGAGTACGTCAACGCACGTCACTCGCACGGTTGCGCAAGGTGTAAGTA
>JAUMHH010156589.1:4729-18315 GCA_032359455.1 Chlamys rubida | reverse complement strand
AAACATCGTGGTGTGACACTATCCCTACACTCAGTAAACATCGTGGTGTGACACTATCCCTACACTCAGTAAACATCGTGGTGTGACACTATCCCTACACTCAGTAAACATCATGGTGTGACACTATCCCTACACTCAGTAAACATCAAAACATCTTCCTTACACTCAGTAAACATTGTGGTGTGACACTATCCCTACACTCAGTTAAAACATCTTCCCTACACTCAGTAAACATCATGGTGTGACACTATCCCTGATGCCGATTCAGACTGACAGGTTGTTACAGCTATATCTCTAAGGAGCCAGAAACAGTCAACGTGACATTATAAAATCTCTTTATTTTGGTTTGGAGACTTGTACAGCACTTGGTTCAAATGCCTGTACAACAATGGTCTTGGTTAACCATAATAGCAGCTTTTCCATCGGAGCCAGTTCAGGTGTTTGTGTGACCCCACATTAAACATTCAGCATCTTCTCCCATCCACAATCACAGCTACACTGCACCTCTGTCGTTACAGGGCTTACCTCTCTATACAATCATAAGATGTATACCATAATTAACACCATAGGAAGTATACCACTTTTAACTACCATAGTATACCACTATAAACTACCAAATGAAGTATACCACTCTAAACTACCATAGGAAGTATACCACTCTAAAGAACCATAGGAAGTATACCACTCTAAACTACCATAGGAAGTATACCACTCTAAACTACCATAGGAAGTATATAGCACTCTAAACTACCAAAGGAAGTATATACCACTGTAAACTACCAAAGGAAGTATACCACTATATACTAATAACAATGTATTCCACTTTCATTTCCATAGAATGTATACTACTTTCATTAGCATATAATGTATACCATTAAGCACTACCATATATTGTATACCGTATACACCACCATAGGAAGTTTACCGCTCTCAAACCATAGAGAAATATTTTCAACTAAATATTTCTACCACACCTAGAAAAAAGTGTACACTACCTATCATCAATTGCGACCATAAAGTACAACATTATCTACTAAAGACAACTCAAGAGAAAAATATCAAAGAAAGGAATTAAATAATAGAAAACATTTTCAAATAATTTCTTACTTTTATTTATATTGGTTATCTAAAAACAACTCTCTATATAGTATAGCATACATATTTAAACTATATGACAAAAAGCTGAGAATGTTATTTCTAAACTGTTTGTGACAAATGATGTTGTAGATCAAATGAGAACACAATTGTTCTACTACAAATATAAATATAGCATGTATGTAACATACTGGTAAATATAAATATAGCATGTATGTAATATACTGGTAAAGAAATGTATTCATTGGAATTCATTTGTACCATCTTCTCCTCTTCCGAAGGTAAATGTTCAGTCAACTGGACAACCTTCAATTTCATCCAGATTTTGGTGATGAAAAGATTGTTCTCAGAATGGCTACAGAATACAAACTGCGTATGGTAATGGACTGTTTATGGAATATGATCTGCCAACAAAATGGATCATTATTTTATTCACAATGTAGAATAGGAGATTGAAGGAAGAAGCTGACACACTTTAGCTTACACTATGGTGTACAACTAGATGTGCATGTGCACCCTGACAGCATCGCACCAGGTTTGGTACAGGATTTGGCAGTAACTTTGGACTGAAGTATGTGTCTCCTATCCTGTAATGAAGACCCTGTCTGTCAGTGGCTGCAGACAAGGAGCAGTTGATGTCAGTCAAGATGTAATTATTCTAGTGATGACAAACTAGACTGAACTGTTTGGCCTGAGCAGGTGCCCCGTGAGTCTTGTTACTTCCACTGCACAACAAGCATGTCAGGGGCCATGTCTGTACAGGGATCAGTCGCTGCTCACCCACATACCCAGGAAACATGCATCAAATATCTAACAGTTCCCCGATTCATGTCAACGATAGTTTATAATACTGGATTGATAGATAGCATTGAGAATCTCACCAACAATATCCCAAGTCTCAATATCTGACAGTATTGACTGCCAAACGGGCAATGATTAATGTAACACTGACAAAATGTTGCAATGCTATGCAAATATAGTAGACTAGGGACAGTGATAGTTGTCAAACTGTCAATAACCAATGACGGGCTATAATATTTAAGGCTATGATAACTGTGAAACAGATAACAAGTAATGATGCTCTACTATAGAATGGACAGTAATACATGTAGCTGTGAAACTGGCAACCAATGATAGGCTACAACATTAGGGGGAGTGATAGTTGTGAAACTTGCAACCAATGATAGGCTACAATATCAGGGGAGTGATAGTTGTGAAAATGGGAAGCAATGATAGGCTACAATATCTGGGGAGAGATAGTTGTGAAAATGGGAAGCAATGATAGCCTACAACATTAGGGGTGATGATAGTTGTGAAACTGAAAACCAACGATAGCCTACAGCATTAGGGACAGTGATAGTTGTGAAATTAGTAACCAACGATAGCCTACAACATTAGGGGGAGTGATAGTTTTGAAAATGGGAAGCAATGATGAGCTACAACATTAGGGACATTGATAGTTTCGATACAAGCAACCAATGATATGCTACAATATTGGGGGAGTGATAGTCGTGAAAATGGGAGGCAATAAAGAGACTACAATATTAGGGGGAGTGATAGTCGTGAAAATGGGAGGCAATAAAGAGACTACAATATCGGGGGAGTGATAGTCGTGAAAATGGGAGGCAATAAAGAGACTACAATATCAGGGGAGTGATAGTCGTGAAAATGGGAGGCAATAATGGGACTACAATATTAGGGGGAGTGATAGTCGTGAAAATGGGAAGCAATGATGGGACTACAGTATTAGGGGGAGTGATAGTCGTGAAAATGGGAAGCAATGATGGGACTACAATATTAGGGGGAGTGATAGTCATGAAAATGGGAAGCAATAATGGGACTACAATATTAGGGGGAGTGATAGTCATGAAAATGGGAAGCAATAATGGGACTACAATATTAGGGGCAGCGATGTAGCTTTAATACTAGCAATTAATAATGATGAGCCACTATATAACAGATACTATTTGCTGCACTTGTTAAGATTGTCCAGTCTCAAGGCCTATTATCAGGTTTTCTGGAAACAGGGTGCTGGGGCCTTAAGAATTGAGGATTTCCTTATTGCAAGGATGTCAATTGGGAATTTTGCACTAAAAAAATACCTAAATTATTGGCTTTCTGAAGTCAGAAATTCATCTCTTGAAATCAGGAAAATTAAGGTTTCTTTTTTCGACTAGGAACAGGGTAAAATAATGCCCTGTTTTGCACTATAAAACAGACCCCAAGTTTGCACTGCATAGAATTGCTGATTGCACTGATACATAACCAGTGGACCTAACTACTTCATGTGGTAGCTGTACCTGTCACCTGACACAGGAACACTGACAGATGGGGTGGTGCACCATTACCCTTACACAGCTTCTCCACAGAGCAGTAGGCCTCTTCTCATCTTATGTAACACAAAATAAAACACATGTTCCAATGCCTCGGCTATAAATACACCACGAGTTGAGAGGGCCTGTGCAATACACACATCTATCCCACTTTTTTTTCTTACACTGGTACATCAAGTAGATATCAATCTTACTACAGCAAATGGTGCTCTGAAGGACTCCGATTCTTCTTCATCTCTCCAGTCTTGTCCTTGTCTTGTTGCAAGACATGGAATTGTTTATCCATGCTTAATGGATAATTTTGAAAACTAAAATGTCTTCCCAACCAAGTCTGTTGGCACCATTTCTGGATACATCATTGTTACATTATCTCGTAACGTTTAAAATGAACACCATGTTGTTCCCGTTTATGATCACGATTCTGCGGTTATTGAAATGCTATATATATCAGATACAACCTTGGGTGAGTAATTATATGAAAACATTTCAGTATTTATATCAAATAATATCAGGAAGCAAATTTTATCTCATAGCTGGAACATATCAATTAAGATGGTAGACAATCATTTTCATTTTGGAACATACTTCCCATGATGCTTTGGAGTTTTTGAATTATTGTGGATTTTCGGTGTGTAGTTCAGGTTGAGTAAGACTTATCACTATGAGGATTATTATCCCTAAAGAAGTAGGGCTAATTACACAAGTACATGTATATAGCAAGTCCACCTGTAACCTGACAGTGTAAAGTCAAATCTGATCAATCAACCTCTTCCATTAAACCTTTTACCACTGTAGACCAAAATGGACTCATCCAGATCATTGCATGGTAGAGTCTACTAAAGATACATAGGGGTGAAAGGGTTAAGAGACCACATGTGTTTAGGTAATATTTCCCCATTGAAGTGATTTCCTTGTGATTTGAACCAGTTTTAAAAATCTGCGTTAAAAGACCAACTTTTTAAACTTTCCAATGGTGGTCTGGTAATACAGGTTTGACCATATGTACAAAAATTTAAGATCTGAAATTCCTCCACCTCATCCGTTTCAGTAAAAGATATATACATTACTTATTTTACAACAATTAGGATCCTTTATGAGCACCCGACCACTCCATACTTATATGTTAATCAGCCTACAATGCTTTGATCAAGGTTATAGACTTCTGTAGGTATTATGATGCTTAGTTGACACGTTGAGAGTTCAAATAAACACCAACGTATTCTTACAAACTTTGCCTGGTCTTCTTGTGGCACCAACCAGAAACTCATATCATTTTTACTTTGTGATACAATTGTGCCTTATCAGGGCTTTCAGCTGACCCGTGACATTAAGATATTTCAGAAGTCAAATGACATTTTCCCTGAAATATTGCAAGTCAAAACAAAGGTCAAACAGACATGTCTTTAAACCCAAAAAGTAAAAGCGCATGTCAGGGAGACAAAAACATACCCACAATTAACATGGTGATTATTTCTATTGCTGATGTGGAAAAATAAGTAGTTCTTACGAACCACTGAAACATTACAGAACAAAGTGTCTGTTAATGAAAACACATCATTGACGTGGAAGCTGTAGTTGTCTTTTCTGAAAAACACAATCACAGAATACTGGGTATGTAAAGGAGAACGCATCGTTGATGTGGACATTCCAGTTGTCCTCAAAAACCACAACTTCAAGTATAATTTGTGTGTGAATTAGAAAACCCTCAGCGCTAGAAATCAAATAAAACCCAAAATGCCATCGAACGTTGACTTAATTTAATCTAACACAGAACCTGCATGAAAGTAAGTCGTAACCATGGCAATAATGTCAAAAATGTCAACAGAATTGTTAACCAAAGGCCTAAGGTCGATGTGAAATAGCTTTTGTACGGAATCATGTGGTTAATGATATCACTTACTTTGAAAATTGGCCATTTTGAAACCTGGTAATAAAGAGGGGAAGCTTTGTGGGTTATTCTGCCGGAGGTCCACCTTTGCATGTATGTAGTTGACCGAGGCCATCATTGAAATAATAGTCTCATAAGTACCACTATCACAGGTAATTACTGCGGGGAGCTTACCAGTCTTGTTTTAGGTGAAACAAGATGGTTAATTGATATTATATGTATGCCACAACAAAACCGTGGTGTTGTGTCCAAAATGGCAGCCGCCTGTAATCAGATAATGCAAGGATTGGCATCGGAACGGGTGTCATCTTGTGTATTAACTGAACATCTGGCCGCCCCGAACGGCACACATGTCAATAGTCTCAAGGTTTTACTGTCGTCAGACTTCAGAAGATCATTTAAAAGCTTTACTGATCAAGTTACAGAGGTTACCTACACTTCGCATGTACTACATTGCTTCTGGAAACCTTAAAGAAGATAAAACACTCAACAACCACCACTACACAACTGGTAGTGCTAAGTCTGGTACAAAGGCCTCTTCAGGTGGAAATTGTATAAGTTGACAATATCTGTCCATAACACCAAACTAACACAAAAACATATCAGTTATCACACTATTTCAGACGACTCAATTCATAGCGTTCAACTAAATACTGTTTATCCCGCAATAAGCCCACGCCTGTTAATAAGCCCACCCATATCAATTGCATTTCATTAGAAATGAAAAGATGATATTTCATTATCCTGTGATAAGCCCGTCTCCCTAGTCTGAGACAGAGCTGGTATGTTGGCCCCGGGGTTTATTGCTAGATAAGAATGGTAGTCGTTTTATATCATTTCCAGTAGGTGCTGGAAGTACAGTATATCGAGGGTCTACTATAGAAGGTCTATACGTATGACTGTAGGGTCTACTATAGAAGGTCTATACGTATGACTGTTCAGGTGAACCTGGGGTCTACACTGATGATGTCGGGTATGCCAGTGTTTTTTCCAGAGTAAAACAATTACCTAAACATGCCCAGTGGTTACAGACAACGGGCACAAAACTGAAATCAAACATGAATAATTAAACAAGGAATTAACTTGTGAAAGAGATTGATTTCTCCTCATTGAATAATTTACGTGATGCCTGGTTTCTATACTCGGAGCTATATGTCTAACAGGAAGTAGGGACTGGCTATCTGTACGTATATAACTGGGCACTGTGAGGCTATATTGCCCGACATAATGTGTTTTTAACGTTTTTATAAACACACTGCAGGATGTACAAAGACTATAGTGTACTGGTACGACAATTTATGACAAAACAGTTTTACTTGAATTTTATGTAAAGCAAGACTTGTTGATGGCCTACCTTCACCTTGGAACATTCTTTTAACTACGAATTGTTCCAAATTCCTCTGGCTGATGTCACCACTTGACCTATGGACCTCGTGTTGTACAAATTTACCTTTAGCGCTATTGTATGACTTTACACATAACCACGTTATAAGTCAAAGTCTAGGTGTGGTGTTTGTATCATACTACACTCTGTTAGACTTTTCTGCCAACTTTTAATTACCATCAATAATTAAAATTAAGCACTAAGTTTGAAACAACAAATAGTCCCCTAAAAAGATAAATTCCCAACAGTGTCCGAAAATCAAGCTTTCCAGGCGAGTACAGGACAATTTTGTCAAAGGTCTATCTCCCTCCACAACTTTGTGTTCCTTCTAATTGAAAAAAAATATATCTAATTTCTCTAAAATCTAGGATTGTGAAGTGGTCAAATCACGACACCACAGAATTGAATTTGAGAATTGAAACAGATTTCTCACTGATGTATTTTCCCGTTTTCAAAATTTGTCCAGATTCATTGTAAATTTAAAGGTTCACTAGCAAATCTAGATAAGTAGATTCCAATGAAGACAATATATCTCACTTAATGACTGGAGTTTCAGAATTAGTACAAATTTACATCAACAAGGATAAAAAACATCCAAGATAAATGCTTTTTGGTTTCTATACATCAATCTAATTGTGGAAGTACCTCATTAGGAGAAAATGCTGACAGGTTCTGTGAGATTACAGGTAAGATGGTGGGGTGAGTGAAGATACCATCATACTACATATTGTGTATAAGTGCTAGGCCCCTCACCCGACAGGTGTACTGTCTGGGGAGGGTGCACCATCACTGTGAGGGGCGGTAGATGATACAGATCTACACATGACCTACCTTACCAATCTGTGTCAGAACCAATACTTAAGGTAATGGGGAGAGCTTGACAAGGCCACGGCACCTTCTCACACCTTCTACTGCTCCTAGCAGGCAGGTACACGGTTCAAGTCAGTGCTCTCCATTACAGAGAGCTTGACAAGGCCACAGCACCTTCTCACACCTTCTACTGCTCCTAGCAGGCAGGTACACGGTTCAAGTCAGTGCTCTCCATTACAAAGAGCTTGCTGTTGGGGTTCAGGTCAACTGTAGTTTATGTAAAAGTAATACAGGATCACAAATCAGTTTTATTATAAATTTCATATTATTGAGGAATTAGTTCGACTTTTTTTTATCACATTCACAAAGTTAACATATCAATTTAACAGACACATTCCAAAAAAATTTGGCGAGTAAAAGGGAGGAAAAAATGTTGAAATGTTTGCTTAAATTGTTGTTAGGTTTGTTCATTGCAACATCTTTGTCAAGTATCAAACCAAACACTGGACTTATAAATGATGTGGATGAGTGTGACTCTTGTCTCCAGGAATCAGACAGGAGATCCATAGATGTCCACACACAGCTAACAAAAACAATAACTTTACTTGTAAGTCTATATCTGACATCTGACTTTACAACTGTTCATCTGACTAAAAAAAAGCACCAAGGAAGAAATTAAACAAAAATTACGCACATAAGCACCAATGATAAGTTTTAAAGTTTTGGTTCCAGTTGTATTTGTTTTTAGACAGGTTGTACTCTAACAAACTACATTAAGTTTAGAGTTATAGACCTGACTCTCCACAGGATTAGTACCCAACAATGTGTAGCAGGATAGGGCTGAGTGTGTTTACATTCCTGTTTAGAATTGTAGGCCTATAGCTACAAAAAGGACACAGAAGGATAATTATATTTATTACTTTTATTTTGACAAATGAAGCTGTAAAAAGAACAGAAGAAATTATAAATTTAAGTTCAATAAATGGACCAGCCAACTTCGTCCCATCTGCTTGCGATCTCCAACACGTATAATTGGATAAAGCTAAGCCATACTGTTGGAATTACAGTTATCTAGATAAAGACGCAGGTTTATGACTTTTATAAGGCGGGTCTTAACACATGTAGTAAGAGGTTATACTTATCAGAAAAAGCTGTAGAAACATCGTTTCACGACAAAAACAACACTTGGTACTGAAATAATACCCACACTCACCCTCTGATTCTGCAACTGAAATAGATGGATATATTTAAACCAAGATATCCTTTATGTTTTGAAAACCTGGACATAGTTTTTGCATACATGAAGTCACTTTATTTTAGTTTCCGAAGATCACTGTGTTTCTGTATGTCCTTTACAACAGCAAACTTTGAAACAAAAGGTGGGTTCTTTACTTCAGTAAAACAGTGATATAGAGGTTTGGGCACTCCCTGCACCGAAACAGTGATACGAGAGGTGGGTCCTTCCTGCACCAAAACATTGACACAGGAGGTGGGTACTCCCTGCACCGAAACAGTGATACGAGAGGTGGGTCTCACCTTACAATAAAATTGGGATGCCATTCTTCCATTAACTTCTGCAACCCCGTAAACTTCTTGGAATTGGACAAAAATGACAAGAGGTTAATTTTCCCTGGGGGCAGGATGATATTAGGTTGAGGAGGTGAATAACCTAATGGTCTACAAGCAAACAAGCCACGGGTTAGTATGTTTTTGTAAACCATCAAGTCCTAGGTCAATGTGCCCTCCTTCCTCAGGACATTATAGATGGGTACATATTTTTCGGCAATCCAAGAGGCTTAATCATAACCACTGTTGTGATGTTTTACATAGCCAAAAGTTACATCTGAAGCCTGGATGCTGGGGCTACCGCAGAGAGTTAAATCTGATAATTACAGGTAAAAGGTGTTTCATGGCTTCATGAACGCAGGACTGTGAGAGGAATGCTATCAATATAGTACTAACTAGTAGGTATCTGAGGGGTGCTGTCCTGTCTAAATATCTTGGATGAGACTAAACTGTACCAGGCCTCGTTTATATATACTACCTTACCAATTACACAAATAGCCTCGTTTATATATACTACCCTACCAATTACACAAATACTGGTTAAGTGGTTTCCTTCCAGTACCTACTGGGTCAGTTTGTCCATATCAACATTGCAATAAACACTACTGTACAAAGGTCAACAAGAACTTGACAGAATTAGCCCTAAACGTTGTGTCCCAGCCAACATATGTGTGGTTCCCTACCATTTTACTTGAACCAGAACTCTCTGCAATGTTAGTGTAATGTAGGAGAATGTCTTTCACAACAACTACCATAATAACCCCTATCATCAGACCCTCGACATACCTACATCTAATACAATTTGCTGTACCTATAATGATTGACATGTCTGGTAGATGACCGACCACTGCCCACCATAATATTTACATACCCTAGATGATCAAATGCCTAAGTTAAGGGTTTCTGTATTGTATGAGTGACCAATAGGTAGATGACCCTGGTTATATAAAGATCAGATGCTTAAGTAAGTTAAAGGTTTTCATATAGCTGTACCTAAGCCACTGGTGTACCTATGAGTGACCAAACAGATAGATGACCACGGTCCTAAGGCACTGGTGTAACTATGGGTGACCAAACAGGTAGATAGCTGTCTCTGTAACACTCATAGTGTAAGAAGAAATATTTCAATGATCAGATGCCTAAATCAAGGATTAGTGTATGTATGTATGAGTGACCAAACAGGTCAAGGACAATCTATGACACTCATAGTGTTCGCACATCCTAATGATGGACAATCAATACCAGTATGTTAGCTTTCCCTGATACATAAGTATATCAGATAACCAAGTCTATGATGTACCTATCTGCTATTGTAAATCACTAATGCTTTATGAGACAGATATTTTTTCATTAACTTGCCAGGGAAGCTGATCCTGTATCCAAATGTATCATGAATATTTATTTATTCAGCCAGGATTAAACATGATCTTAGCCGTAGGGAGGATTTTACAACCTCAAACAAATGATTCGACAATGGACATGTGGCTGTTGTGTTCTATTCGCCTGTTGAAATCCTCATGAACAAGCTGCTTCAAGAAGCGATAAACAGTGCAGCTCTCCATGGCATCAGCACACCCAGACAAACCACATAATCCTAATTCACCTGCAATCAGCATTCGGTGTAACACAGAGATTGCCGCACGCATGCTATGTCACAAAGAAAACGTAATAAAAGCAAACCCGATTATATTGAATTGTGTTCATGATCGTGGAACTAGCGAGTTGTGTTTTGGAATGACTTTGACCTTCATAGCGACCTAAGCATGTCACAGTAGAAACCATGACTGTTTGGCTCCAACATATAGCTAATTAGTAGGTAAGGTTATATAGATTGATCATGAGGGTAAGGGAGACAACCCTTCTCTTTTGTTCCCTGTGTGTGACATAATCTAGCGTGCTCAATCCTTGATAATGCACTTCAGTGTATTCTATAAAAGTTTTTTCATTTTTCAAAATTTTCAAATAAATGTTGTTTATCTTAAAAGGTAAGAATGATTTTTCGAGTGTTTCATTCTCTATGGATTTTACAGCCTATTTCCAGATGTTTTGGTGTCAGAAACAACTATAAAGCATGTCAGGAGTATACAGAATACATGTCAGATATAGACTTCTCACCCCTCAAATCTACCAAGATGCTGGACTCATCAGCGAGCCCTGTGGGAAGAGTTGTCTACCTTGTACCAGGTACAGCATATCTGTCTCCTTCAACTGGTAATGGGGCGAAAGCTTGTATCTAAGATCTGGCCATCTGTCTTCAACCTCTGAGCTCCTGGCCACAGACTATTTAGAGTGCAACTTACGCGTAATTACACTGACCGTCTACATGGATACTCCACACACATATTTCTATAAAAACTCACGAGGTGTCAACTATGCTTGGTCTGCACTTGGACAGAACTGTTTGACAGGGATGGAGTAGACTGGGGTCCTGTACAACTAGTTATAGTATCTCTTATAACCCTTACAGACAGCAAGAATTCTGTACCTAGTGACTATTTGTACAATAGACTGGGGTCCCTGTACAACTATTTAATAGTTTCTCTTATAACCCTTACAGACAGCAAGAATTCTGTACCTAGTGACTATTTGTACAATAGAAGTACATATTACTCTGTGTACACCTCATAGCAAGTCAATATCTAGCTATTTGTAGTTCCAATAAATCTGGCTTTATAAATATCATCATCATATACCTGTACCAAAGAATCTGTAAGTAAGTGCCACCCATCTGCACAGACAGATTTAATTTATTTAATTCATCCAATATATTTAATTGATTAATAGCAATCAAAAGGATTGGACAAAAGTTAGTTTGACTCTCTTGGATGTAAAAAAGCAAATCCAAGTTATAAGAGCTGTTTTGGTGTTTCCCTAATATGTATTCACAAATATGGGATCATCAGGTGGGGTGCCATGCTAACGTCCAAGTTCTAATTTTTCAGGAAAACGGCACTTTGAAAGTAGCCCTTCATCATAACTGACCCCATCTTCAGTGTACACTGATTGCAGTATAATCTTTTATTGTGTAAAGATGTAAAACCTAAACTGTACCAAACCACTCTATTTTTTTTTTATTATTTTAATGTTAAAAACAGATCCAATACAAATATGCTACATTTGAACATCAAAGTGGTCCATTACACTGTGATCGAGGCTTAATTCGGTCAGAAAGTGTCACGTGAGTAATCTCCCTTAGTGTAGGCAAAATGAACCCGATGCTGAGGACAATGAACGCAGGCTTCTTTATCTTTGATGAATAATTCAGACAAGAAAGAGAAAATCTCATTAGACTATTGGGACCTCTCCTCTGTGTCAGAACCCTGTGTCCCCCATCTTAGCAACCTTGACGTTGTCAGATTAAATCAGAGATCATGAATGACAACTTGTTTCAAGTGTCGTCGGCAGTTCTGATCAAATTTGTCCTCACAATATGTCCGCTTTTGCAGTAGATTTCTTATTCACGTAATCATGATCTTCTATCAGTGTTAAACCTTGGAGAAATGAGTCCTCAGGCTGGTAATTGTACTAGCTCCGTGGAAGCTTCAGTCACACCAGCACACAAACAGTACCGTACTCTCAATCAATTTTGATAGATTTTTTTTTATGGAATTTTCTTTTTCTTTTTATTCATTTTTACTGATAGTTATATTGGATATTGCTTGTGTAATGTTCTACTGTTGTAGGCCAGACCAGGTCCACAATGGGTTCTATGATCCACGTAGCCAGAGTGTTGACACTTGTCACAGCTAAATACACTTGATTGATTTTACCAGTAACTTTTTATCACACAAATTGTATTCTATACTGGATATTGAAAGGGTAAACAGACAACACAGTAGCAGAGTCTGACCCTATGCTGTCGACCCCGAGCTGCGTTCTGTCACAGCCCAAATGCCGCGTGGCAGAGTGCTGGTTCAACATAATGCCGTATCTGAACGGAACGAACTTCCTGATAAAAACAGATATAACAGAACATGTAATATCCTTGGAAGAACACCTTGAACTACAACAGGCATACCAGAAACGGACCTGATAACCCCAAAAAACATTTAATTTACATTACAGTGAACAGATGATACGTTGGTTGCAAAAGTAATGTTACTGAATAGTTGTCATTGAAGTATGCTTTTAAGCAAACTGAACTTTCAACAGAACAAAACCCAAGTACGTTGTGCAGACAGTATAGACAGCAACCTTGTGCTGCATGTCTCCACTAATTGAATTGTAATGATTGGTGTTAAAATCAAACTTCGATCTTCATAGCAATATATTAAGAGTAACAACAGTGCACTCAAAATGTTTATCCATACAACAGTACCTTACAACTCTGGATGTGTACCTGTTTACAGCCAGTGTACAACTCCAATTTGTATAGCCACTGTACCACAGTAACTGACAACTCAGGATGTGTACCTGTTTACAGCCAGTGTACTAGTGACTGTCAACTCAGAGTACACATTTTTACAGCCACTGAACTACAGTAACTGACAACTCCGGATGTGTACCTGTT
>JAUMHH010156578.1:0-18316 GCA_032359455.1 Chlamys rubida | reverse complement strand
ACAAAGAGGTGGTCTCCCAAGACAAGTTTTACTGTAGTGATCTCACAAAGAGGTGGTCTCCCAAGACAAGTTTTACTATAGTGGTCTCACAAAGAGGTGGTCTCCCAAGACAAGTTTTACTATAGTGATCTCACAAAGAGGTGGTCTCCCAAGACAAGTTTTACTGTAGTCATTTTAATCGTAAAAATATAGAAACGTGATAATAGGGCTATGATAAAAGATGTCCCTTTTTGCATATGATACATATGTATTAAGGAAAAAAGGTCTCTCAAGACAATAATAATAATAATATTTATTCAGGTAAAAGGCAGACATTACACATATTAACATTTGGAAAATTGGACATAAAGATATATACCGGTATTATCACAGATGTTATTTATAAGTTATTTATGCCAAAGAACTAGTAATCAGTCAGAGTGTTAAAAACCGGATTGGATTCAATTAATTCAGGCCTTTACCTGGAATGACCCATAAAGCCACATTGTGGCTTAATTCCAATGGGGTCCCTTATTAAACAGACTTCTCTGTTATAGTTATACAAACTGGTAAAACCTAAGGCAGGTTTTACTGTTGTGGTAGTCTAATTTGATAAGTGTCTACTATAATAATTTGTATGTGGACATATTTTAAGCTGACATTATCAACATGAAGTTTAAATTTTCCATGCAAATTCTTGCAACATCCAATAAATCTTCAGATGTAAAGGCAGCCAAGAAAAATATTCTGTAAGAGGGTTGTTGGCTTATCAGGTGAAAAAAATGTTATACTTCTTGTGTTCAGGTACAAGGTGATGCAGGCCACATGGAGACACGACCCAGACGATCGACCGTCGTTCTCAGGACTGGCCTCACTCATGGGCGACTTTCTCGAGGCTAACGTTAAACAGGTAATCAACAAAGTCTTCAGACTCAAACAAGAAACAAAAAGAAACCGTTCAATTTTACATAAAATAATTTAATTTCATCCATGATGTTCACTATTTCAATAACTAGAAGCGCATTTTTATCTTGGGAAAAAAAAATGTGCGCTTAATGTAATAATGTCAGAATATTTATGTGTTTAGCTTGGAATATATCTGAGCTGTTGACATTTTGTTGAATTAAATGTTTTCTGCCTAGTACATAGTTTAAAAATGCAACAGGGAACAAGGATCATATGGGTTCAGTTTACGTAAATATGTGAATATTTAGAACAAGTTGAAGAATCTCACCCGCATACTCATTAAGTTATAATAGTTTAAACATGAGAATACCTCTGACATCTGTGTGTTTTAGGGTTCCAAGGTCAAGGCCAAGGTCACTGTTGCTATATATAGAAAGTAGTCATAACTATTTATAAAACATCAAACACTGAAACTAATTTCACATGGCGGCAGGGGCATTTATATCTCACAGACGTTTTCTATTTGAACATATAAAAGATGACAAATTTGCATTAACTTCTTTATGAAATTACAAGGTTTTGAACAACTGGACTGTAGATGATACAGGTTTCACGATTTAACAGATTTAAAAGCACTATTTTGAATATTGTGCTGACTTATTTTACCATGAAAATAGAAGCAACATTCTTTAGAATATTACAACTATTTTCCTCAATTCATCGTATCATTTCATCTGTCCTATTTCAGTATTATTTGGACCTCAACGAGCCGTATATCAAAATGAAGGACCTGGAAAAATCAGGGATGTCCGAGGGAGCTTGTGGAAGCTCTTCTGACCAGGAAGGCTACTACAAGATGAATGGGGAGACCAAAAACAAACTTCACTCGGACTACACTAAAATGTCCCCAGCACCCCCTATCCCCTTGGACAAGGCTTCTATTGAGGACGAGAGATATGTTAATGCAAACAAATGGCGGACAGATAAAAAGAAGGAAAATGCTAAGGAAATGGAGCTTGTGCCTCTTATAATTGAGGATGACAACCTGGGTGAGGATGGGGACGAGTCTGAGGAGGTGAGGCTCAGGAGGAAGATGAATGAGGCAAACCCAGGGGACGAATCTCCAACACAGTTAAACACGAGGGCAGAGGTGCATCGGCCTGACGACACAGACAGCGGACATTCTAGTACTTACGCTCCGGGAACATCACCCGATATCGGTGTGGACGGATATCTTGTACCCAAAACGGGACCAGACGGTACACAATTTGTTGAACCCAAAAAACAAAAGAAGGAGGAGGATTCAAGTGGAGTGAACTCTGATTATAACTACCAGGACCGTCCTCCTCCGACTTACTCAGCCGTGATACAAGACGGGGACGTGGTAGTGTAGTATAACTACCGGGACCGTCCTCCTCCGACTTACTCAGCCGTGATACAAGACGGGGACGTGGTAGTAGTGTAGGTAAACTACCGGGACCGTCCTCCTCCGACTTACTCAGCCGTGATACAAGACGGGGACGTGGTAGTAGTGTAGGTAAAACCAGGGCTGTCTCATTATATCAAAGGCGTGTGTTGATCTGTGTTGTTGTTCATTTATTTTTATGAAAAATGATAGCATTAAATACATTATATGGATTTTCAGATTAATTTTACATTAACAACTCTTGCCATGCACTAATTAATGACTGATAAAGAAATTAAGGAGCAATCAGGGATTTTCTCTGATTTCGAATTCACATCATCGTTTAAATTTAATGGCATTTCAGATCTGTTGTATTATTGTTGTAAAAAATGTTTCTTTTAATGTTGTCCATTTATGAACTCAATTTTGTACAATTTATTTCTTACTTTAATTAATATAGGTTTACAGTATTGTATGATATAGATTGTAGATTATTATTGGTGTAATTTAATTTGTTGTACCCTCGCCACGGTTGCATTGTTTTTAACAAACTATTTTGTAAACATTTTGTTAATTGTTATTGTGTCCCAAATTTCTTTAATATGGAATTTAAGGTATATGCTATCATATTCATGATAACTTGTGGTTTGTGTTAGAGTTATGTCCCTTTAAATTATTGAGTGTTATCTAATAATCAAACCTTTTCTGGGTGATATCAGTTCAGCATCCTGGTGAATCAGATATGGTATCACTGCAAAACAAGTCCAAATAAACAATCACAAAGATATTTTACAGATTTCTTTTGAGTGGAATTCTTTTTAAAAGAAGGTATTTATCTATCCTTAAATCTTTATAATCACATGGCTGCTTGTATAACCACCATATTGAATTAAATTGTAAAAGTGTTTAATATCCTGTTTGTATGATTATTAGATTATAAAATATCTCAGTCACACAAATGCTTGCAGTACACCTGTAAGGAACAGTATTATTTGATGTCGTATGTGGACATAAAAAAGGAATGTAATCTCTTTCACTAGGATGCTTGTCATACCCAAATCTATCATGGTCATCGATTTTAATTTTGAATTCAAATTGGACACTAGTCATATGAATTGCTCATATTTTTATAATTTGATTTCTGTTTGATATTTCTTTTGATTTTGTAACTTTTTTGTTGATGCTTTTTAAGAAATATGTTATCAAGTTTGAAAGACATGGGGTACATTCGCGTATCTGGTTGAAACGGTTGAACCGGTTGAACCTGTAAAGAAAACGACAGGCACAGATCTGGACCAAGGCTGACCTCAGGAAAATTTGGTATGTGTAGATTGAGGTTGAGGGGTCCAGGCATACTGGACCAAAACTAAAATGCTGACTATTGCTAGTTTGCGTTATTTCTTTTTAAAACAATGTCAAGCCACATATAGTTTTTAAGATACGTTATGTAATTCAGTAGACGCATGAAATAAGGGCATAATATTCTTGATACATTGTTTTTTATTCTCCGAAACTGTGCAGCTCTGCTTATAGAAAGGTCCAAGTGCGTTCGTTTATCGTGGAATATTTCTGTGCCACACATACCGTTTCAACCGGGATACGCGAATGTAGCCCTAGTAAAAGAAGCACTGATGTTTTGCTTAATGATTATAGTTGGGACCAAACCTTTTTTTACAAAAATGAATTTATAACTAAAAATTAAGATTATTCAAAGCATACCAAGTAATCATGTAAAATAAATTTTAAGGTAGGTTATTTGTCATGTAGGAAAGTTACCATAACTGTAAAAACTGAATAGTTTGATTTTAGAAGAAAACATTGTATCACATACTGCATAGAAAAATATTTTTGTGAACATGTTAGTTTGGTTTTTGTAGTACTAGCAGTTCTGTAATACTGTTTTTATTTTAAGTTTTAACAATTTCTTTATGTTATAATTTGCTAAGGATTAAATGCTTTACTTCATTCCAGCATTTAGAACTTTTATTTTATTATGATTTTTCTATTACATGTTATAACTTGTGTACAGAAAGTGTTGTTTAAGTTTTTATCATAATTTTTGCTGATTTGAGTTGTACAATTTGACCAGTTGACCTTGACTGTAATGATCAAGGATAACAGTGTTGACCAAATAATATACTGTAGGTTCTTTTTGTTTTGTTTACATCACCATGGAGATTGTGTAAAACATAGCCCTAGTGCCATGTACATGTCATTACTATTATTTTTGTATGGAAAATAAATTTACAAAAAGAAAATAATTGTCCAGACATGAGAGCACGCTCAATTTTTAAATCCCTGTTAACTTTTACAGTGAACCTGGTTAATCTGGACACTTTGTTTCTACAGGCAAATGTCTGGATTAGCAAATTTCTGGATAAACAATACAGATTTTTTACCGATCTTGACTTCTGTAAATTGTTTGAGTTTATCAAAAAATATGTACAATTTGTAAATGTCCTTAACAAGGGTTATAGCGATTCTTGTATCTTTAAGTTTTTTTCTCAATTTTTCCTAGGTCCTTATGGGGGGGCATGCATCAATGTTTTGATTTTTTTTGTTTTTTTTTGTTCTAATGCCTCTACTAAGAGACAAACCCATGACCTCTGGTTTACTAGTCTGGAGCTCTTCCAAATGAGCTAAAGAGAAATTCGCCCTGGCTAAATAGATAATAGTTTTGTGTTCATATGTTGACAAGGATGGATTTGCTAGCGACAGTTAATCGCCTTCACAATTTGCCTATGAAGAACTTGCCAGCGACACATTGGTTGTGAAGCTAAAAATTAATTTGCCATAATTTATTAAGTCTGAAAATCAGTATTGAAGTCATTTATTACAGCATTCAGTGTAAATCCCATGTAACGATTCATACATCATCACTTACAGTCACTGAGCCATATTGGTGATTTTATGTGTTTAAATATTATTCTGCCAAAATTATCAAATGAAAGATATGTCATTATTTAATCTCTTTTTTTTTTTCTTTTTTTTTTTTTATTTACTTGACAATCATGAGTGAACCAGCTTGGTCTGTAAATATTGAAGATATTTTTTATGTCTCGAATAAATATATTAACAAGATTTGTTCTAAAGCCTTCTTCGTAAGTAGGTAAGTTTTCTTCTGCAGTAACCACCTGTCCTTAGGGACCACCTGTATTAAGGGACCACCTGTCTTCTATGACCCTATAGCTTTCTTCCCTAATAAATGTTTAACCTTTATCTATGACCTGCATCAGTAGCCTCCCTTATTTGAACTCTCCTCGAAGGTCACAACAGACTGGTTTGATTATTTATAATCTATGCAATTGTGTGAGAAAATATCTTCTAAATGTGACACATACTTTTTGTAATCCTGTTATATACACTAGGGCTGCAACAATACATCAACATGATGATACAATACGTATCCCGATTACTGTGGTCACGATACGATACGTATCCCGATAACTGTGGTCACGATACGATACGTATCCCGATTACTGTGGTCACGATACGACACGTATCCCGATTACTGTGGTCACGATACGTATCCCGATTACTGTGGTCACGATACGATACGTATCCCGATTACTGTGGTCACGATACGATACGTATCCCGATTACTGTGGTCACAATACGATACGTATCCCGATTACTGTGGTCACGATACGATACGTATCCCGATTACTGTGGTCACGATATGATACGTATCCCGATTACTGTGGTCACGATACGACACGTATCCCGATTACTGTGGTCACGATATGATACGTATCCCGATTACTGTTGAAGCAAAGAGAAAGGATAGACGGCTCCATCTCTCCTCTGTCTCCCTTTTCTATTCCTTCACTCCATACTTTATCCCTTCTACTCATTTTCCCATCTACCCGAACTACTCGGTAGTGAAGCGGACGTAAAACCTATCAATCAATCAAGCAAAGAGAAAAGACATGTTGCAAATTTTTAATGGCGATATGACAACTGGAAACAGACTTGGTCCAAAATGGGCATGACTTTGAAGTTTCACACAATTCACATCTTTGAACTTGCTTGCGGAGCTGGAGCTGTCACCTGCCATGTTGGAACGGATATGAGTAGACTAAACTCAGAAACAACAAAATCCGGAAAACATTGCAGGTGTATCGTAGCCTCCAAAACAATATTGTGCATCTTACCATATTCAAAATATCGATATATGGTCACATGATATATCGTTGCAGCCCTTATATACACCAATTATTGAATGAACTTCTTTCATGTTTTTTCTTTATCTTTTTTCTTTTTTTTATAACATGTAGCTATTTGAATCAGTGACTTCACAAGGTTATCTCTCTAACTGTTTCATATTTTATGTCACATACAAACTTATAAGGTGAAATTTGATGTGAGCAATTGATATTTTCTAAGGACTGCCGTTAAATGATATCTATACAATTATTTTGAGATCTGGTTTAGAGGTCTATTACAATTTTGCCCGACGTGGCTGTTGAATCCGTGCATGCTTACAAGCACACGGGGGTTAATAGTTGAGACCTCTCAGCTGAACGATCCTGGTACATGTAGCACTATACAGTATTGTTACTAAAATCCAAAATTCCTTTTTTTTAAAAGAAGAGAAAAAAAAAAGAAAAGAAATCTTACACAATTTATTTAATAAAAATACTAGATCTGTTTCTGACCATATTTATGTTTCTCTGTAAGTTCTCAAATATATTTTTGTATTTACGAGTTACTATTTATTCAGTTAGATGTTAGTTTATATAAGTTACGATGTTTATTCGGTCAGATGTTAGTTAATATAAGTTACAATGTTTATTCGGTCAGATGTTAGTTAATATAAGTTACGATGTTTATTCAGTCAGATGTTAGTTAATATAATATATAACCAGTCTACCTCATTCAAAATTTGTGAAATTTCAGTAACGAGAAGTGGTCATTTCAACGTTCAGATCAAGTATATTGGGGAAATTTTAAGAAATCTGTGCCAAATTTGTATCAACGTTTAATTTATTTAAAATTAAATTGTGTTTGTTACGAATTCTTGTGAGTTTATGTTCATGTATGTATATATTAATTCAGGTGATGTTCAAAAGTAGTTTATACATACGTACATACTGAAATCTTCTAATTCATCTGAATCATTAATCTTCATTCTTTAAAAATATTACATAAAGTAATACTTTGGGCTATATCCCAAAACGCACCCAGGAATGCTGAAACTCAGACCTTTCCAAGAGGTGATAAATTACATTGAAATTGAAAGAAAATTAATATACTGCCACCATTTTTCGAGAGAAATTTTTGCACTATAAAGGGGTGGAGGAAACAAGGATGGCCGTTATATCAAGGTTCACCATATAAATAAGCTCCAACTTTATGCGATGTTTTGAATGTTCCTGTCCATCCTTTGACCCTAGACACCCCCTCCCCCAACTCCTCACAGGATGTGTACCTTTGATCAAAGAGTTGGAGCCCTACAATGACCCCAAATAGCTTCAATAGCTTCATGTTGTCATGAAATAAGTTGGATGATGAGTGGTTATTCCCTCCCTCCTCCCCTCCTCCCCTCCCCCGTCAAATATTGATAAAAAAAACTTGATCAAACATTATAAGCTTTGAAGAATGGCTGATGCTGTCTCTAAATCTGTATCATGGTTTTTTGGGTTTTTTCCCTCCATTTTTTTTATATAAAATTCATTTTTAGGGTGGAATGGGTCTTTTACAGAAAAGTTTCTCTAAATTCCTAAATTCTATTTATGCAACACTTTTATGCAAGAAATTAAGTAAAATGTCAAAGATTTCATTTACACCTGCAATCTGTTGAACTGATATAAAGTGTATATATATATGTTTGTACTTTTGTTCTGTTGCTGGAGTCGACAGTGTTGTTATTGTGTAATAAATTGTATTTTTTGTATCATTATACAAAGTATCAGTTAGGCTGTCCAAAGATTTGAAAACATTGTGTTGACAATATCTAAATACTTTCGTATTTTACGTGTCCAAACTACCACTTGTTGTAATTATTTTCTGTTTTTATGCAAGGTAGAATTATTCTCTTGTAAAGGTAGAATAATTCTTTTTTCAAGCAGCATTATTGTCATGTCAAAAGGTGTATGATTTGTTGCCGTAGATGTATTATAATTTCTTAGTTGAATTATTTGTTCATTTTGCATTTACTCAAAAGTGCTTGGCTCAGATTTTGAGAATTCTCTACATTAAAATGGCTTGTATGTAATCAATATATACTGTTAATATGCAAACCTGAACTGCTCTGTCCAATATCTTCGCCTTGTTTTCATTAGTGCTCTGTTAAAAACAAGTGCTTTCTATTCATTACAATTTTCTGTTGAATATCAGTTCCTTGTATTCATTTCTATGTTCTATTGAATATCAGTGCCTTGTATTTAAATATTCTGTTGAATATCGCTGCCCTGTATTCATTTAACCCTTTCACCACAGTAGACCATAATGGACTCATCCAAATCAATGCATGGAAGAGTTTACTGAAGTTACATAGGGGTGAAAGGGTTAAATATTCTGGTAAATATCGCTGCAATGTATTCATTTCAATTTTCTGTTAAGTATAGCTGCCCTGTATTCATTCTATTGAATATCACTTCCTTGTTTTCATCACATTGCTGTGAAAAAACTGCTGCTTTGTATTCATTACAAAATTCTGTTGAATATCGCTTCACTGTATTCATTTCAATTTTTCTGTTAAATATTGCTGCTGTTTTCATTTCAATGTTATATTGAATATCGCTGCCTTTTATTCATTTCAATTTTCTGTTGAATATCGCTGCTGTTTTCATTTCAATGTTATATTGAATATCGCTGCCTTGGTATTCATTTCAACTTTCTGTTGAATATCGCTGCCCTGTATTCATATTTAATATCGCTGCCCTTTACCACAGTATTCTATTGAGTATTGTTGTGTTGTCTTAATTACAATGAAGTATTAATTGTCTCTACAGTCATCTATCTTTCCTACAGGAAGTTGTATGTATTGTTGAGATGAATTATATGTATATACAGAAATTTAAAATAAAATATTATAGATTTATTTTCAGTTTCGCTTGTTATTACTTTCAACTGGGCGATAATAATTCATGATTTGTAGGAGTGTTTTTATTTCTTTTTGATGCATGTTTTTAATTATTCCAGGAAATGTTTACATATGTAGGAAGTTCCATTAAAAAATCAATCTTTTTGTTCAAGAGTTGATGCACTTAAACCACCTCACGTGATGAAATCCAAGATGGCCACTGCCCATCATATTAATTTTCATATCGGACAGAGTCAGAATTGAATACAATAGAAACTCCTAATATATTTGCAGGAAGTTTCATGAAAATCAAAGCATTTCTTTGATAGTAATTAAAATAGTACCAATGATGTCTATATCGAAATTCAGAACAAAGGAAAATCCAAACTTGAGTAATATTTGTAGGAAGTTATATATAATCAAAGTGTTCCTTTAAGAATATTTACATGGAAATCCTTATGTAGAAAAAGACTCGGACTGAGTGATCACTATAAGTTACCTTCGTTTCACAGACAATAAAAAAAAGATATTTTCCTTGAAACAATTTTGTTTCAAAAGATATAAAACAAACCAAATCTTTAATTCTATCATTTATTAATTGCATATTAATTTATCCTAAAATTCTTAAATGGGATTCAAATTCTTGCATCAAGACGATAATACAAACAGAACCTTACTAATCATTTCTATTAAAAGAGTACAACATTAAAAAACATGATAAATAGAACATGATGCTAGTACAAAAATTGTTTTCCTTGAAAGAACAACTACAGGATCACATGCATGGTGTAGATGTATGATTATATTAACACACTGTATAAAGTCTATAGGGGAATGCTACACTATGAAAAGAATAGAATACAAAATTTTCTAAACATTTAACTTAAATGAAATTGGTTAATATTATACTTTTTAAAGACTAACTAACAGATACTTTAAAGATGTCCATCTCTCCATAGACACGCCTCCTCAATTTCATACTTTGAAGATGTACACCCTCCATTTCCATAGACACGCCTCCTTAATTTCATACTTTAAAGATGTCCATCTCTGCATAGACACGCCTCCTCAATTTCATACTTTAAAGATGTACACCCTCCATCTCTCCATAGACACGCCTCCTCAATTTCATACCTTAAAGATGTACACCCTCCATCTCTCCATAGACACGCCTCCTCAATTTCATACTTTAAAGATGCACACTCTCCATTTTACAGATGTACCCTCTCCATAGACAAACCTCTGCCTCATACTTTAAAGATGCACACCCTCTACCTTTTTGAGGTCTCACACATTTACACATGTCCCTCTGTTGATCTGTTTGCTTATTTAAATCATTTTCATTTAAGATAATTACATAATTTATCAAGCCATTGTATTGTCGATATTATTTGTCTACAATAAAGAACTACATTTCGTAAGGTGGTAAGCCATGAAGTATCCGACTCCGCATTAATGCAGTATTCATACACAATTGAGAGAAAATGAATCATTCGCCCCGAAGTGGAGGAATGATAGATCTCAAACCTCAGGCATATCCCTTAATGTAATACCAAACAAACACGTCTTCTCGTACAGACACGCCCCCTCCTACAGACATGCTCTCTATCGTCACACCTTAGACACACTCCTTCGTAAAGACACGCCCCCTCCTACATATATACTCTCTATTGTCACACCTTACAGACACGCCCCCACGTACAGAAACACTCTCTCCTACAGACATGCTCTCTCTATTGTCACACCTTACAGACACGCCCCCGCATACAGAAACACTCTCTCCTACAGACATGCTCTCTCTATTGTCACACCTTACAGACACGCTCCTTCGTAAAGACACGCCCCCTCCTACAGACATGCTCTCTCTATTGTCACACGTAACGGACCCATCCACTATTTCACATCTTACAAAAAGCCTCTCTTACTAGATTTACATCAAACAATGAATTGCACATATTAATGTCTCGGACATTGCCTTATTTAACAATTTATATACATGTTTAAGCAAAATAATGTGAATTAAGGTACTTAATGACCCCTCCCAACCCTCCCCTTCCAAGTTAAAAAAACAATCACTATCAATACTGTTTCTCAAAACATCCATTTGTCAATCGGGCCAATGTGTCCACTGAACAGAAAGTTAAAATTAATAACAGCAATTTAAAGCAAGTCACCAATTTGAACATTTCTACCATCTATGCAGTACATGCAACCAGCTTTGCTGTCACAACCATATCAACCACAATTTCCCTTAAAATATGTTTTTTTCAATTCTGTTGGCCTAAAAAACAACCTACTTACTGTTTAAGACTACAATTACAAGATCTCTAGTCCATATAAAATTCAAGATCTTAAACAAAATGTAGACATTGATTTGGTTCGATGTTGTGACCAGATGAAAATGTACACAAGCAAAAAGTCTAGTAGTAAATAATTCTTTCCTAAAGGGATAACCAGTAAGATTGTCATGTCACTTTTCTTGACAATCAAAAGATTTTCTTTGAGACAATATCCTTATGACTATGATTATAGATCTGGAAGACTTCTTATTTCCCTTATCTGCCCAATACTCCCTCGTATATCCATGTACCCCTTTCGTAAGTTATGACAATTGAATACATATTGGTAAATGAAGGTTGTGGCCCCTATGTAATGGTTATCTAGCATATGAATGAATTTCCTCCCCTTAGTGTGGATTACCTCCCCTTTCATCCTTTCTAAGGCTGCTTTCACATATCCTGGTTACACCGGTCTAGATGGTACACTGACCAGAAATGGGCTGATCTAACAGGCAGAACTTCAAATGCACAGTTTCAGAGTTTTGGGACAAATAAAAAACAATAAATCAAAGATTCTAGGCGCTTCTTTCACTCAACAAAGGACATACATGCAATTAATTTAATAACATGTCTGAAAATATATTTCGTGAAGAAAGACTGCAAACTTGAGATAGTCAACCTTTTAGTTTCAGCCAGGCACATCTGAACCCTTAAATATGCATGTACAAAGTTTTCCAGATTTAATCCTTGGCCTGAATCTATGCCAGTCATTTCTTTCAAGTTCCACCAGTTGAAACGGTCTATACCAATATGCAAATACTATGTATCACCTTCCCTGTTTATGGATTCTGTCTAATTTTCATGTTTCATTTTAACTTCTACCTGCATAAAGACCAACCCCAAGGTTCTTGTCATGAGTGCAGACTGATTTGTCTACTTTAAATGCAATATTTTCCTGGGATGAAGCTTCCAAAATTTTCAATTAGATAAGATTTGATTAGAAGGCCTCAAATGACTACATCAAGGTTCACAACAAGATCACAAGGTCCATGAACTAAAGCCTCTGGTCCAAACAGTATGTAGAACATGATAAATGATACATTGGGTATGCTCTCCTCCCCTTTTATGGATTGGGTACGAATTATGTCCCCTTTTACATAGATTATCTCCCCTGAATAGGATTGCCTGATCGTGTTGCAGGTCAATGATGAAGATGCTGATGTAAATGAGCAAGTCCATTAAATCTTCCCAGAAGTTATACATTAATGGGGGCCGATATCCTGGGAGGACTCTGACGTCCCGGAGAAAGTCCACCTCCCGAGTTTCGGGCCTCCAGCTCCTGCTGTAGTTCCTCTACGTTCTTTTGAAGTTGAGCCTTCAGTATGATCAACTCTCTGTTCCTCAGGTGTATGGGTTCCTGTGAGAAAAAATTAAAAAAATTAGACTTAAATATTTTTTTGTATGTGCAACAAATGTTATTGTTATTTATTCAAGATGTTATTTCACTGCCATCCAAAGTAAAAAGACATGTTCTCTTGTGTAAAGGTTCAGATGACACTGTTAACTTATCAAAATTTCTTGAGCTTTTTGTAACGGGTACATAAAGCCTCCTAAAGTCTAAAGCTTTTTGTTATGGGTACATAAAGCCTCCTAAAGTCTAAAGCTTTTTGTAACGGGTACATAAAGCCTCCTAAAGTCTAAGACCCACATCCCTGTTGTAGGAAGTGGATATGGGTCATGCAGGCTAAGGGGATCAGGCCTGCAGTAAGGGGCTAGTCACCCCTCATGCATTTCATTCTGACTACTGAAACAGACACACAGAGACTATGTGGATGCCTTATGCGATCAATGGCACAAATAAGATCATGATCCATAAATGTGGCCGTATAAAAATGTGTTTGTGCCAAATGATGTATGCCCCCCCCCCCCCCCTACAGAATTAGAAACCAAAATAGATCAGCTGCATCTACTGCAATATTTCAGACCCTTCATGTTTCACATTTCTACGCTTATACCCATGTCTTTTTTGGCACACCTGCGACTTTCCCATTTTCTACTCTGCGGTCTTCAATGAACTTAAGAATGTTGACAGGCTGTTGAGACGTTACCTGTGGCCTCATGCGCGGGTTCCAGCGACAGTAGTACCCGGTCCACAGTTCTATCCTCCTCATGCTGGCCACCGGGAAGAGGACATGCTGGTGGAGGTAGGCTGCGTACAGCGGGTTAATAAACTCTTCTTTCTGGCAGTTCACAAACGACCAAAGTGACACCGTCTTCACCTTCAGGTTCTAAACAGAAAACACAACACTGGGACATCGCAAAAAACTAACTTCCCCATCATTCAGTAAAAAATTTACTATGTATTACAATACTTTGCAACATTTGTTTTGTAAAATGTGGTCACTACTATTTTTCTTCAATCAACATTCAATTTAAAATGTATTTATTCATTACAATACTTGAATTTAAATCAGGGTTCTTACAAGAATTTCACTATAAAATTTGATGGATTTTTTATGGCCTTTAAGGGATTTTTTTTCAGTAAAATTAAGGCCTTAAATCTCTAGCCATTTGCAAATTCTAAAAATACAGAGATCTGGTTGTGTAAACCTGGATGTCCCTAAGCTCACCATAAACACCAAAAAAACCTAAATAACACTGATTGATTAATCTGAAAATATAGAAATTGACTCACTTTTATGAGAATAACACCACAAACCACCAAATTTACTATTCAATCATAAGTTAAATATCATTTAGTATAACTCAAGGCTCATTGTCATCCCTTCAAGACATTTTTGTTGAATTAAAGGGCTTTCAGGTCCTTTTCATCAATTTTAGGGCTTTTCAAGGCCAACCCTTTAAGGGTCTTTTCAACCCGAACCGTGTAAATGTGAGCAAAGGTAAATATTGGCATCTGTTTTACTTTCTACACAAACAATTGTCATAGCTTTGTCAAAGGGACCAGTTGGTCTTGAAATGTTGCAACACGTTTAAAACGTACATTGTTTGTGTAGAAAGTAAAACTTTTCTATCATTGCCATCTGCTGATTTTTATACTTTTTTACACAGGGCTACAGCCTACCTCCTTTTGTCTCTGTTGTTCACAGTTACAGAGGAAGGTCCCGAACAGACAGCTGTACAGATGGTCCATAATCGTGATCAGGAAGTGCTCGTTAAACTCAAAGGCATTTGGAAACTGAAATAAATTCATAAATAGGACTACAGTAATTTTGAGATATTGAAATTGCTGAAGCAGGAATAAGAAGTTTTGGAATGCAGGTTCTGTGAATTGACCTAGCGGTCTTGCAGTAATAGTTGTGTAGTTTTGACAGACTACAGCACCATTGAGCTCGACTTGTTACTCAAATAAATTATTTACTTTATACAACAACAGGTCACACAGTCAAATCACTGATCAAATTTCCTGATAATAAACCAACATGAGATTTTAGCATTAAAATTATGTGCCAGACAGCTATAAACCATATTTTTCTTCACTTAACAATTAATGGTTAATTGCAGGTATAGCACAATTCTTGTATAAATATTTTTTTCAATAAATTTTCATGAAATATATATAACTCCCTTCTTCATTCATCCATCAATCATATTCATTTACCAATATCATTCACTTTAAGTCAGTATCAGATATAGAATTAAACATTAAGCATAGAATTCAAATTAATTGGTCCATAAAACGTGGCTAAGTTACCTGTCTCATAATCTGCCACACACAGTCAGTGAACTGAAGAAACACTGGAGAGCGGTCAGCATCCGAATGTTTGTCTTCTCCGTGGCCAACTCTCTGTCATCATCAAACAATAGAAACAATCACTATACAAATAGGATAATAACTGTCAGACTTTTCTTGATGAATGATTTATTTTCCCCCTCTTGTTATACTCCTTTAAGTTTTGCCTTTTTTTACTTACCTGTGCGAATTTATGTCCGAAGCTAAGCCACTCCTTCTCCACCAGGACCTGGAAGCCTTGCAGAGTTCTGTAGTAAGGGTCCAACATGATCATTGACAGGCAGGTCAGCTGTAAGTATACACATACTTCCTGAGGACATGTTCAAAATGTATTTGTTTATCATGAAACTTTACAGCAAGTTTCGTACCCAGCAAGCTTGAATTGTATACCCATTAAGCCATTTTATGACAACAAACTATCTTTCTCCATCCCTTCATCCTACGCAGGTATGGTTATATATTTTTCAGACATGATGCAGTTGATTTTTTTTATTTGTTTGGCATTTTATGTTGTTGAAACACAATATAGGTCCTGTGACCTTGTTACGGTGCCTAGAGGGGAAACAGTGAAGGATGACAATAGAGTAAAGGAATGGAGTGGGTCTCTTTAACATCTTCAACGTAGGGGACAAAGAGGACCCCTCCCCCACCCCCCATAGGGGTCAACCTCTGAAACCTCCAACAAGGGAGATTTCCCTCATTCCACATTTCCAATGAGGGAGAAAGTGTGTGAAATGTGACTGAAACGGCTTTGCTCAATTTATCTTTTCCTTTTTTTGTATCAAAATAACTCAATGACCAATAAAACATTCATTTGATTCAGACACACTTGCTATGATCATTACACACACCCTGCAGTAACTAGGAGATCATTTGACCACAGGATGTAGTTTTGAGTTTGTAGTAGTTTGGACTTGAATGAGCAAGAACCCGAACATTATTTGTGATTTACAACGAAAGGAGATTTCAATTAATATGAACAACATGCAACATCTTAAAGAGGACCAAAACTAGAATAGGCCGCTATATAAAACATAACCTAATAAATTATAGTAACGCTTGGCGTTTTGAAGTTTGTAATATTACTTCATATTTGTCTATCATTCCACAAACAACAATTAATTCCTCCTCTAGAAATAAAGACTACTAGATGATGATTAAATTGATCCTGCTAAATGATTCTGTTGTTTACCTGGGCTGTACGGTCCCACCCGTCACTACAGTGCACCAGTACCGAGGTCTTGTTACACTCCAATTTGTCCGCTATCCTCAGTGCACCAGACAAAATTTGCTGGAATAAAGAATATTCATTAATGATGAAGCAACTTTCAAAATTTTACTGCGGAGGGAACATGATATTTAGAAAGTCAAACTTCATGTCTTTGTACAAAAATGGAACCTAGTTTCATGTTGTGTTTGTCGTTTTCTTTTAACTGAATCCTCTACTTCTGACAGCCAGACTTACATATTCCATAAGGAACCCAGTAGTCAGTTATCAACCAACGACTAAATGGAACTCTTTTAGCAGGTGTTGGATCTCCAATTCTTTGCATAACTTACTTTATGTGTATTTTCCTGCTTAATATTTCAAACATGAAACTTTAACTTTCACGAGTCCTTTTATGTTTAGGTACAGTATGTTTTTCTGTCAAAATGCCCTATTTCAACATTTTCCAGCAATGACGAAGTTTGCTTATTCAGATTTCAGATAATCTGGAAATCTCTTTTCCACGCA
The DNA here is from genome assembly GCA_032359455.1 of Chlamys rubida. Classification (NCBI taxonomy): domain Eukaryota; kingdom Metazoa; phylum Mollusca; class Bivalvia; order Pectinida; family Pectinidae; genus Chlamys; species Chlamys rubida. The sequence goes on along the minus strand of JAUMHH010156578.1, from coordinate 1,231 downwards.
CGTAATCAAGAACTTAATATACACTGGAAGTACAATTTTGGTCGTAGAAGGAAACGAAGCTCATAGTAATATTTTTTTTCCTCAATGTATCTCCGCACTCCTTTACAATGCCAACATTGTGCTAGATAAATGGTGGCATTATAATGAGTTTGGGTGGTCGTGTGACATTATAATGAGTTTGGGTGGTCGTGTGGCATTATAATGAGTTTGGGTGGTCGTGTGGCATTATAATGAGTTTGGGTGGTAGGGTGGCGTTATAATGAGTTTGGGTGGTCGCGTGGCATTATAATGAGTTTGGGTGGTCGGGTGGCACAGTGGATAACACACTCGCCCTTCACCAAGTCTAGGCCAGTGTCCTCCCACATTAAGACCCTCCGCTGGCTAACATCTCGGCCAACAAAAGGGATTAATATAAGTTGAAATGACTTGTTTCATAATTGTTGTAAAATTAAGTAAGTTAATATTTTTATAATGAGTTTCTACCACACCTCGATTAACAAAATTCTGCTGTGGTTATTTGAACATTGCTGTTGTCCATTGCCTATGACACCCACATATGTTCCCCCCTTGTGTATTGTGCCCGTCGTGGTGGGAGCCTTTATTGATATACAGGTTACTTCTCTTACCTTCACATGGTCGAGCCAGTGTGTTGATTCTATGTTTGTCAGCCAGTGGGCATCGTCTATCGTAGGGAACACCACATCTCTCAACTTCCTCAAACTGTTAACAAAAATGTTAGAAAAATCTTGTAAACTTTGAATTCGGACCCTACACATGGGACATTTATTTAATTGCCCCAATAACTTAATTTCAACAGATGCAATCTACACACCAGACATGAAATTTCATGCAATGATTTCAACAACTGAAACCTGCATACTAGACCCTGAATTTTAAGTTGTGAATTTTTTTCTAAAAATGCACCACAAAAGATACATTTTATCATTCCGTGTTAAACCCCCTATAAGCTGAATCAGCACCACACTTTCTGAATTTCTTTATGCTTTTTATCAAATTCTTCATCAAGTTTTGCTTGTGACAATATATGAACCAATTTTATCCAGCAATAAGTACATGCCTGGTGATAAGCCCATCTTTTTCAATTCCAGTTAAGTAGAAACACTAACAAATGTTGTTTCATTGTCCTACAATATACCCATCCCCTATGTTGATTAAGAGTTGATATGTTGGCTCCCTTGGTTTATTGCAGGTTAAATATGGTATGAGCAAA
>JAUMHH010156577.1:26048-36061 GCA_032359455.1 Chlamys rubida | reverse complement strand
TATACGGACAATCAGCGATAGTCTAATATATACGGACAATCAGAGATAGTCTAATATATACGGACAATCAGCGATAGTCTAATATATACGGACAATCAGAGATAGTCTAATATATACGGACAATCAGCGATAGACTAATATATACAGACAATCAGCGATAGTCTAATATATACGGACAATCAGCGATAGTCTAATATATACGGACAATCAGCGTTAACGTGCATTATCTGCACTTACGATTGAATCTAATTTCAAGCTGATTATTCAGTCTACAGTTTTTACATTCCACTGTATAATTGTAAGTCTAACTTAATTGGAATTGAACGCACATGCCTGTTGAAATGTACAACTGTCTGAAGTTCGATTTCCTTATCACGGACTATCTGACCAGAGGATACTCGATACACCTACCGTTTTACATTTCTGAAGATCAGCTGCCGTACTTAAACTAAGACGTTGACCTCAAATATGCGGAAAACGCTTCGAATGAAAAGGAAGTCTCTGATTACATTAAAACAGATCAAAAATAAAATTTACAAAAGTATACTAAACAAGCAAATTCGTGGAATCTATATTCCCCGCTTGCAGGACATATTGTAGGTACATATTATTGGGGTTAGGTTTAAACATGTGAGTATCGTGCTGTTGAAAAATAATGTATAGCTTGAAACTCGAAGAAAAAAAGCCTTATACCTCATTAATTATCCGTTAATATGCACAAATCACATCGGTTGGCAAAGTTAGCATGAGTCGGATGTGCATACGGAATTTGGTTGACATATCTGCACAATAGCTACAGCAATTATCACACGAAAACCAAAGAGTGCCCAAGATGGGTGAAAAGACAGAGGAACACACACATTGTTATCAAGTTTGAAGGAATTTGGCTAATATTTGCTAGAGTTATTAAACGGAAACTGCAGATAATGACGTTTTTCGTTAATCAAGGGGCCATATCTCTGCCAAATAGAGCGCATATACAATTTTAGTCTTAACTTTCTGTTATAATGTATCTACAAACACATCCGTTTTCTTGTATGTTAAAAAAATTTCGATCACTTTGTTAATCAATTTTTATCGTGATCTATTATTTATGTTTCCGGAATTGTGAATGATTTGTTATTAGGTTGTGTTAAGGACCCCGTACCACCGCCAAAAATGTAACAAGTGTCTGAAGCAGCCTTTTCCGGCATCACTATAGCCTTGATAAACCATCTCTGAAGAGAAAATCCTACCTTGCAGGACTTTTATGAGATATAATCTTCTACGTTGGAAATACAACACAGCACTGGGACTGTACATGTACCTTCAGTGCCAATACTAGTTGATCATTCGATTGTATTCCCTGCTTTAATATTTCGAAATTCATTTTTAGGATTATTGCACCCGATTTTAAAACAAAGTAGCAATCAGACTTGTTTAACGATTTGATTGTTGATTATTACCGATTTGATTGTTTTGTATGTTTTTGAGGGGTTTTACTTATATATGATTACGCAAACGCCGCTTCATATGCGATAACCATTCCTAGATGTTGTTTTCTTTGTTTCTTCCTTTCTTTTCTTCCTTGTTGCTTTCTTTGTTTCTTTGTATTTACTTATTTCTTGTTTTCTTTCTTTTTCTGTTTTCTATTTTTCTTTCTTCTTTGTTTTCTTTCTTTCTTTCCTATCTCCTCCATTTCTTACTTCCTTTTTTTGTCCTTAGATTTTGCTTTGGGCTTTTGTTTGTTATTTTTTGTTGTTGAGTTTCCCCTTCAAATTAATGTCATGCTGTCACTGTAACCTGATAAAAGTAATAAAGTTTAATGTCTTTTTCAGATAAAATTCACGAAGAACTTTCTTTTCATTTTTACATGTAGCTCGCCTCAGACTTGCTTAAAAGCAAATATATATAATGTATCGCGTATATGCAATGTAAATTAATTTGAATTTCCACATCAGCGAGCTATCTCAAAGGACGCTGTTGATTTTTGAACAGATACATGTATTCGTTTTATGCTATGCCATGACATAAACCAAACATATTAGATAAAAAAAACGCACATTAAATTTTCCAGAGTAAGGTGTTTGTGTTGTAATTTCAGTAAACCACCCCCATCTGCCAGACTGGTGTCTCCAGGGCTGCTCTCTACTACGTAGACAGAATTGTCTGCCGTTGGATTATTCGCTCTCCGCTATAGGCTTCGCTTTGAAAATAAAACGTCATGTCAGGTTTCAATCGGAAACCGTAGGCACTTTCCGTAAACTAGAAACTACTTTTGTTTTGATTTGCTGATGTTTATGTAACGGTAATATTACTCAGTGGCGGATCCAGGTTTTTTTGTTGGGCTTCAGGAACCCCAACCCTGAGAATTGTCTTTAAAAATCATGTCTTTTCACCATTTTCCTCAATTTTTCCGCACATGGAAACCTCTCCTGGAAATTTGGAACAGCCCCCCACCCCCAGGTAGGTCTTTGGATCCGCCACTGGTACTTCCCAATATGGCGTCAGCCAACCTTCGCATAAAAAGTCAAATTTCCTGTCCAAGGTGGCGGTCCTGATCTATCTTCAGTAGTTTGAAATTCAGTAGTTTGAAAGAGCACATCCTAGCGGAGAGAAAAGGTACTTCAGTGGGTAATACAGTCTATCCGCTACACAAAAGTTCCACCCTGGTGGAAAGTAGCGAAATTAAGAGAGGAAATCAACCTACCATATCTCCAGAACGACAAGTGGAGGATATTTCATATAAGAGCGACAAAACAAAGAATACTTTCCTTGAAGGAAGAATTATTATTACTAACGTTTTACGAATATGTTGTCTGTAATTTTGATGAATTTTAAATTAATCAAGTCACTTTTTTTCAGGCACCAAGAATCTATCACTTGCACGTCCATTCCGAGGTGAAGATGAGATTTGCAAGCACCTTGGTGACAAGCAAAGTGGCCAATCCAGGAGACGAAGCGCGCGAGGCAACATTTGACGTCACACTTCCGAAGGAAGCGTTCATCACATCATTTCTTATGTAAGGACATAAAGGGATTGTCATATTGCACATTTAATTTCATATCCTACCCCGTGTCAGCCAAAAAGAATTGTTTTCTGGCTGTTACGAAGAAAGTGTGGACTTTTATTTGCAGTATTGAATCAATAATCCGAAACTGGAGTATGATCAAATGTATGTGGTAAAATGTCTCGCCATGTGATAGATGTCGATCACGTGAGGGCCGATATACCCTTAGAACCATTTACTATATCAATGATAATTATAACAATGTTTAATAGCTACGGGGACAGTTACAAAAGTTCCCTAAGTCACCGCGTAGTTGCAAGTGTTGCATTGAGATTAGTTGTCATAATTTGAACGAAATCCGACATAGAGAGGGACCATTGGCATCACCTTGATATACACCTGTAAATGTATCAAACAATCAGAGGCCACGGAGGCCAGATTAGATGATCTCAGACAGGAAAATGAAACGAGTTACGCCATCTACATATACTCATCGATGATCATATAAAGTTTCAAAAGTATCTGACCGGGCAAATGCCCGGCAACCGTTTCACTGTGAAGAAACGTGAAGTAAGCCCCCCGTCCCCCCAACCCCCCATGATATCTGCTTCCTCCAATAATACAAGCCATTTCCGAGTTTCAAAGTGTTTTGCAGTCATGAAGCCACTTTTTGTTTATTCATGAGGTTGAGACCTGTGGCGTGTGCTTGTCAGTGTGGCTGACGTCAACCTAATGAATATACAAAAAGTGGCTAAATGACTGCGAAAAACCGGCCGCCTCGGTAAAAGGGGAGTGCGCTAACCACTGCCCCACCCGACTACATAATCTTAGTGTGCTGTCTCTCATACCTAAAGAGAATGTTTAATCTGTGTGTTTCTGCATGCTGGGGACCCACGCTCTAGCTAAGCAAGCTGAGTAGGTGACTATCAGATTACACTTTTCTGTTTAATGTCAACAGAGGATTTTTAGATTTGTATTCATACATGAAAACTTATACACTTCGTTGTATATCATCAGATAACAGTTTCAGATGTGAAAGTAACAGATATGTTTTGTTTACAATTTAGCAAGTCATAATAATCAGTAAAATTTGTCAGCTTCATATAGGAGACGATGTGTGGGTGGTCGGGTGGTCGGGTGGCGCAGTGCATAGCGCACTCACCTTCACGAAGTCGTCCTGTGTTGGATTCCCCGATCGGATGTGAAACGGTATTGGGGCACCTGCCCGACCACGTGGGTTGTCTCCGCGTATTCCGACTTCCTTCAACCCACTACAAACTTCCATCCAGGCCTATAAGGATTATATATAGATACAATTTAGAAGGAAGACAAATTAAACTTTTAACATTTATTGACTTATATAATTGCCTTTGTGCAAATAAAATATATTGATGATCAATTTGATCCTTGACCTTTGATGACTCGCATATTGACCTTCTATCGTTGCATTAAATTCATAATTTTATGCTGTCTCCAATGACCAGGCATTATACATTTATTTGATAATTCAATGTTAAAAAAAATGCTTTGGACCTTAAATTGTAGGTTGAGTGTCAGGGCCTTTGCCTGTTGTTTTTGTAGGGTTTGTACAATATTCTTTAATTCATATTCAGTAGTAGAGGTTAACTTTGGTACTGCAATTGTATTCGGTTCAATAATTACTACAGGGAGATAGGCGGAAAGACATACCCCGGGGATGTGAAGGAGAAGGAGGCAGCGCTCAAACAATACCAGAAAGCGAAACAGACTGGACAGAGCGCTGGACACATCAGCCGACGGTAGGTGGTCACGTTTTGTACGCAACTTGCTTCTTAAACGAGGATTTCCTAGTTCATGTTCTTACAGTTTATGAATAGGCTTGACCAAGTTTCCTATGTTCACTTGTATTAAATGTAAATATATCAACATATTTTTTTATTATTGTTTTGTGAACATTTGAACTGAAAAAGCGAAGCAAACATGAGGGAGTTTTTACGTTTCCCGGGAATTGATCGCTTTATCGGATTGTTCCCTTTGGCCCTACAATTAGTGCTGGTACGTACTGTTGTTATGTATCATCCTGCATATAGAGATACTTTATGATGAATTAGGTATCTCAAAACATTTGTATTATATGATACAGATCTATAGTTGGTTTTGTTTTATTAAACAACTAAACTTAGGTGGCAGTTTTTACTCGGTATGATTTCTAAATTGATATCTTCCTTCCTGACGTGTCAATCATTTCAGGTTTTAACGTTGTACTCATTTTTCTCTTGATATTCTCCGGTCTTTGCTCATTATTTACAAATGTAGTTTCGAAACAATATATTTTCTATAAAATTATACAACGAAATAATATTTACTGCTTGTTTTTGTTGGTATTAGGCCAAGGGAGACAAACCAGTTTCAAGTATCTGTCAACGTCGCTGCTGAAAGTAAAGTGACGTTTAACTTGACGTACCAGGAATTGTTGAAGCGCACATTCAGTTACTATGAGAACGTCATTTTCATCGACCCCGGGCAAATTGTCGATGACATGCGCGTGTTTGTGATCGTCAAGGAGAGTAGACCAATCATAAAGTTCCGGGTACCTCCGGTATCGAATGATATTCCAAACTCTTTGGACACCCCAGGTTAGTAAATGCCATACCTTTAAACTGGATCTTTAATTTCATTACGTATCAACGTCAATTTAATTTTTTTTCAAACGAAAGAAAATAAAAACAACAACAAACAAATGCACCAACAAACAGAACACGAAAACAACAAATTATCAATTAAATGTAATCATATTTGTCAATTGAGAGTGATGTTTGTGAATCCCAAAATATGTATAATATTAAACCATCTTTCTTTTACCCTCAAATTTAATAACTGAGAGAAATTATTTTTATTGTAATCTTGCATTTAAGTGTTACAAAACTGAACTTCTTGCTTTCATGTTGTTTTTTCGTGTATCTACTAACAAAATATTTGTCGGCAGTGAGGCTTATATAATGACAAGCATATACGTGCAATGTGCTTTCCATTTCTATTTCCAATTGATCATCATATGATTACCGCGTAAAAGAAACTATTTTTAAAAATGGATGTTCTAATCTGTCGTTATTTGATTCCATGAAACGCACTGCTAGTTGGAGAGGAAAATGTAACCATCGGCTACCCTGACCAGAACACGGCCTATGCACTGTTTGAACCGGATGTCGCTGAGCAGCGGAGAAGATCCGAACAGGGAATATCCGGGAAGTTTATTGTGCGATACGAGATTGAGCGGCAGTCGGACTCTGGAGATGTCCTGGTACGTACCGGAAGTGGCCTTTTCAGGGTCAATAAGACAAAGGCATTTTCTTTATACACTTCCAAAAGTCAATGTTTGTATCTAACAGACTTTGTAATCCTGGATGTGTGTTTGATGTGCTCTTAGCTGAATAATATCACTCGTTATCATACGTATCATCAAATAGATGCAGGAACTGTTCTTTTTATGATAAGAAATAAGATTCTTCGATCAATCAAGGTAACGGTTTGGGTAAGACAACGGAATCTTTCCATCAGAACACCGGGATACCAGTATTCTCGTTTTATATAACCGAATCAGTTTAACAGGATCACCTTACAACATTTGTATTGCTGCGTGCTATTTACTGTATTGTCGATCACTGGATTGGTTACATGTCCATTCCAATGTAGTTTCGTTGGTACGTTTGAGGCGATATTTCTGTACGGTTTTACGCTTGAAAACTCAACAATAACTGTTTTGTACCCTTCTTGATTGATCGTGGACATATGCACTACTAACGGATTCTTCTCTAGTCATGTGCAAAAAGAAAGCATATACTTTATCAAATATGTAAGTGATTTGACACGATCCGACTTGGAAAGGTCTTGGGTCACCTCCCCGGTTACAAGGATTTTTTCCGGGTACTCCGGTTTCCTCCCACATTAATACCCCCTCCGCATTAACATTCGGGCAAACAATTAAATAAAGAGTGAATAATATCAGTTATAATTATTTGTTTCATAATTGTTGTAAAATAAATAAAATCGGTATATATATATATGTAAGTGATGTGACGTTCTGTACTTTCGTTTAAGGTTGTAGATGGCTATTTTGTACACTTTTTTGCTCCCACCGGAATCGAACCCATGCCAAAAGACGTAGTGTTCTTACTGGACGTGAGTGGCTCGATGCAGGGCCGGAAGTTGAAACAAGTGAAGGACGCGATGGGTCGTATCCTAGATGATCTGGGGGAAAACGACAGGTTCAACATTCAGCTGTTCTCAAATAGAGTGAAAGCTTTCCGATACACCCTGCAGAACGTCACAGCAGAAAATATAATGGAGGCGAAAAAATACATAACAAACGCAAGGGCAGATGGAGGTAATTATAAATAATGATTGAAGCTGGAAAATAATGAATGTAATGAATGTGCTTGTTACTTGTATTAAAAGATCTGTTTGTCACTTACATTGAAAAAGGCATGCGTATTACTAGCATTGGAACAAGGTGTGTTTGTAACTTACATTGAAACATGTGAGTTTGTTACTTGCATTCACAAAAAGTTTGCTTGTTACTAGCAGTGGAGCATATGTACTTATAACTTGCATTAAACACGTTAGCTTGTCACTAGCATTAGAAATGGGTGTTTGTTACTTGTATTGAAACAGCTGAGATTGTTACTTACATTGAGACAGTTGAGTTTGTTATTTGCATTGAAACTGGTTAGGTAAATACTTGTATTGAAACAGTAGAGCTTGTTGCTTGCACTGAAACATGTGAGCTTGTTACTAACATTTAAAATGGGTGTTTGTTACTTTTATTGAAACAATTGAGTTTGCTATTTGTATGGAAACTGGTTAGGTAAAAACTTATATTGAAACAGTAGAGCTTGTTACTTGCACTGAAACATGTGACCTTGTTACTAGCATTAAAAATGGGTGTTTGCTACTTGTATTGAAACAGCTGATATTGTTATTTGCATTGAAACTGGTTAAATAAATACGTGTATTGAAACTGTAGAGCTTGTTGCTTGAATTGAAACAAGTGTGCTTTTTACTAGCATTCAAATGAGTGTTTGTTACTTGTATTGAAACAATTGAGTTTGTTATTTGTATAGAAACTGGTTAGGTAAATACTTGAACAGAAAGATTGTAGAGCTTGTTGCTTACATTGAAACAGGATGACTTGCTACTTACATTGAAACAGGTGGGCTTGTTACTTGCATTGAAAAAGCTGTGCGGAAGGTTAAAAGCTCTTAAGAATCGTGAAAATAACAATGGGGTACAGGGGGAGGGTGGTAATAATGGAAATATGCGGACGACAGAACATAAGTAATATAAATAGTACTACACTGTATAAGGCGATAGGAAATTGTCCCTCACTGTTTTTGCTTAATTTCAGGTACTGACATCGATTACGGTTTAGCCCGTGCTCTAAGCGTCCTGCGTAAAGCCCGTGATACCAGTTCCCGGACACAGATCCTCGTGTTTCTAACAGACGGTGACGCTACTTCAGGTGTAACGGGTGAAGGGCCTATTCTTAACAACTTGAAAAGTCGCAACAATATATCGGTACCAATATTTTGTTTGGCGTTTGGTAAAGATGCCAACTTTAACCTGTGTAAGTCTACTAGTCTACAAAACTTCGCAGTAGCACGAAGAATCTACGAAGATGCCGACGCGTCATTACAGATCAGTGGCTTCTATGACGAAGTGTCTATTTCCTTGTTGAAAAACGTTTCTTTTCAATACTTAGGCGACGCTGTTCGAAACGGGAATATAACCACGTCAGAGTTCAACACCTATTATGCGGGATCAGAGCTAGTTGTTGCAGGACAACTTGAAAACGGAAACGCAACTTCAATAGATATTCAAATAACAGGTCTCGGGACGAATGGTGCTGTAGACTTTCTGACGACCGTAAACTCTATTGAATTAAATCTACCCCCTTCCATCGGCAATGACATCATAATTGAAGATGACGTCACGCTCGAGCACGGCGACTCAGGCCCGGGAGGCGAGGACATTGCAAAAGTATCTGACCTTGACCCCGCCGTAGCCAGGTCGATCACGGAGAAAATGTGGGCATACCTCACAATTAAACAGTTGCTCAGCAAGAAAGATGCGACGGATGACAAGTCCGAGATAGAGCAGCTCCGGCAACGGATCCTCGATCTGTCGCTCAAGGTAGGGCGTTACTCGATATTCGTTACGCTGTTTTAGATTCGCGATATACATCTAATTTACAAATTTAACGACTTATTACATTCCTTCACCGTTTGGATATTAAAGACACATACTTTTTTCCTGTTGGTGTCATTTTGAAATAATTTTTGGATGACACAAGAGGCGTGTTACAACTAATTGAAAATATTTCCCACTTTGAAGAAATTTGAAAAAATTGTGTTAAATCTGGGACAACTTTAACGCTGAGGCGTTAAATTTTTTCATTCTGGCAATTTTAAAAGTGAAAATGTAACAAAATGTATATTTAAATTAGTATTAAAAGAAATATTTTCATAATTTATTTCGTTATTCACTAGTTGACCTGTTCATATATTGCTGAATTTCGTTAAGTCAAGTCAAGGAAAAAAATAGCGGCGAATACAACACAATACAAAGAATCGCCCCAATATCTGTCATGTTACTATTGTACTGATTTCCTCTGCAGGAATCTGTGTCACAAAAGTCGACTTTCGATGCCCAATACAACTAAGGTCCTCGGCTTACACCGAAAGCTAACAATGAAATTCAAATGTCAAAATGTGGTTTGAGTACCTGTAAGATGTTGCCATCCTTGATATAAACTCATCAAATTCTAATTTCCTGCGCTGTAATTACGATGTAATAACTTTGACTAAGCGCGAGGGATTTTTTGTATTGGAGTAACTATGAAAGGGCTCGCCCTCGATACTCCAGCGGTTACGCTCACTTTCGCACTCTGCACCCCTGGAATATGTCATGACAAAATCGTAGACTAAGTGTGCACCATCTTCTGGATGAGACAGGAAGACTAGTCTGATTCGTCAGTGATACGGTAAC
>JAUMHH010156577.1:0-25948 GCA_032359455.1 Chlamys rubida | reverse complement strand
ATTGACTAGTCTGATTCGTCAGTGATACGGTAAAATTGACTAGTCTGATTCGTCAGTGATACGGTAACATTGACTAGTCTGATTCGTCAGTGATACGGTAACATTGACTAGTCTGATTCGTCAGTGATACGGTAAAATTGACTAGTCTGATTCGTCAGTGATACGGTAACATTGACTAGCCTTGAATGCGGGTGTCGTTCCAGGACAGCCTATCAATTAGTCAGTTTTTTTATCCTGAAACCAATTTCTGCTAGGACAAATTCTAGGCCTACATGAAGTGAAAGTGAGGGTAACCCCTGGAGTATCGGGGATTGCAAGGTCCGAGCATTACTCATAAACAGCTGTATTGATTTGTAACGGTAGAGACACATTTGACAAGTTACAATGGCCCTTTTTCCCTTAACTTTTTTCTATGTTCTTCGTTTTCATTCTTGGTTTAGTGCATATTCGGCGTGTGAAGCTACTTTGTGTTTAGAGCTTGGTCATGACAGAATAACATATTGGACGATCGAAATGTATCTGTTTTCAGAACAAAATTGTATTGTCCTCTAATTGCTTCGCTTTTGTCAAGTTCAGTATGCAATATACTTTCGACATGTTTTCGCCTGTTTCAGTACCAGTTTGTAACGCCATTGACGTCCATGGTTGTGACGAAGCCAAACGAGGAAGATCACCTTAGTTCATTCAGTGATAGCGATGGTTCAAGGTCACAGCCAGGTTAGTTGTTATTAATTTTGTTTCAGGGAGTGGGGTCATCCTTGATACTCCAGGGGTTACGCTCACTTTCGTTCTCTGCACCCTTGCAATATGTCATATCAAAATCGAAGGCTCGGTTTCCGCCACCTTGTGGATGAGACTAGCTTGATTCTTTGATGTTCATCACAAGTATCTCGTAGTGGTGTAGCAAATCATTTTTTCGGAGTGTATGCTTACTGAGGGTCGAGCGTCCGAGGCGCGTAGCGCCGGAGGAGGGGAAGGGTATGGGAGGGGGAGTTTCCTCTCCTATAGCTGAAAACAAATTCTACCAGGCCTTATAAGCTATCTCTTGTATTCTGGGAAATCCTTTTAGTATGATTATTAACAATTAAAACCCGTTTTATATGAATAATATAATAGTTTTTACTTCAATAAGTAATTCTTGATTTACATATTCTATGGTTGTAGACATAATAGCACTATTGTATCTGACTAAAATTTTCAAGAAGATTTGTTTTCATTCTCTCCTTTTTATGATTGATACGGACGGTCCATATTAATCATAAAATAGAAATTACTAAAAATATACGATTACATTTATTTTTGAAATATTAGTGTATGCTTGAGCATACAAACTTACATTATGTTACGCTACTGTCTAGCGTGAGCATAACGGTAAAATTGAATGCCTGTGAAGTCGTGTGTCGTTTTTCTGTAATCTTCAAAGGACATGTATCAGCCTAGCGATCGTTCAGGGGTTTTTTCCACCTGAAAGAAATCAAATAGCTGGACACGTGACTTAAATGTTGCGATGACGTATTCCAGGGGTGCAGAGAGCGAAAGTAGGCGCAACCCTTGGAGTATCGAGGATGGCGTGTTGTGTGTGTAAAAACATGATAATTGCAATATAACACTTTTTTGTTGTTACTAGCCCTGCCAGTCGCGACCCCATCTCCAAGAGGAGGATATAGCAGAAGAGGAGGGGGTGGTGGGGGTGGCGGAGGCGGAGGCGGTGGGGGCGGTGGCGGTTATAGTGGTAAGCTATATTACAAATTTTCAGTTGCTAGATATATATTGATTTGTTATTTCTGTATCACCCTAGTCGATGGTCCGGGGCTTATACATCAGGACTAGGATCAATAAGTAGGTCAATACAAAAGTAACCAACCGATAATGACTTTATTAATGAACCCTGTGATAACTGAAAATATAATCAAGACAGATGTAGAATTTATGTATAGAAAACAGTGTTTATTTTTAACACATCCGTAAACAAACGCTCACCTGTCTCTTGTTCTGTAGTTTAGTTTATACATATTTATTACCAAAAGTAGACGAAGGATTAGGCACAATTTTTCTACAACCTTCGCATCAGCTCTAATTTTACTCTCAAAAAATAAGCATCTGCTGTCTTACCTAGTGCATTAAGGTATCAAAATATACACAAAGATTGTTGACCACCTAATTAAAACATATCGGTTCCTGATACACTGCGCCATTTAGTTGTCCTACTTCACAAATCGTGTTGAATCTAATGTTCAGTTAATTAATCTTTGTCCTCATTAAGTCTAAACCATTCACCTCTATTCCTTTCTGTTGACTGTTATCGAGACAATTCCTCATCTCTCTTGTTCTTTCCTCCGTCAACTACTGTAGGCGGTCGTTCGCTATCACCTCATCTCTCTTGTTCTTTCCTCCGTCAACTACTGTAGGCGGTCGTCCGCTATCACCTCATCTCTCTTGTTCTTTCCTCCATCAACTACTGGAGGCGGTCGTCCGCTATCACCTCATCCCTCTTGTTCTTTCCTCCATCAACTACTGTAGGCGGTCGTCCGCCATCACCTCCTCTCCTTTTGTTTTTGTTTCACATTTCGGTAGAGTAACGTTAGCCCGTCTATTGATACCGAATCTAAACGATGACGTGGATCCGACTTTTTTATATGTATAGCCCAGGACCGCTGTTTCGGCATCAAAAATCTAGCTAGTAAATTACATAAAATAAAACAAAATCTCACTTGAATTCAATCCCTTTTGATATTTATGAAACTTTCGAGACCCGTTTAGGAAAACGTTGTATGTCATGAAAACTATTTAATTAATTACATGAGTCAATACGACATTGGTGCATTGACTGAATCGCACGGTAAGTTCGAGATGAAGTCCGGAGTCAAATGCAAAAAGTGCCCAGCAGGGCATCATGGTAAAGTACCTTTCAAAAGAACGCCTTTATATAGGACATTTCGTGGTTTTCCCGTTGAATATCACATGTATTTCTTGAGTATGGCAGAATAGCTATATTTTTTTCCACGAGAGCAGATCACGAGTGAGGATATCGGTACATTCTGCCATACAATGTAAAAATATCACTTTTGATATCTGTCAAAGTGTAAAAGGTATCAGTTCTATCAAGTGGGTTAACAAAGTAATAAATGTCGTGTTCGCTTTCTTTTTTCTGATATTGGACGGTACTGTAAGCTTATTTATCTTGCACACATTTAAAGTATAGATACAAAAACAGTAAAAAAAAAATGCAAGATAAGTATGTACATATGAATACAATGGTAAACTTATAAGTTGATCCTTACCGCAACCTTTTGGTATCGGCCTATTTACTAGTAGTGTATGTTCCGTATTTGCTCTTAGTTTCGGCCTCATATCTGGCTTCCGAAGTCCTTTCACCTAAAATTCCAATCGACTAAAACTCGGGTAAAAACGAGTTTGAAGTACGAGCAATCAGCAGTAAACAGTACTAAGTAGGTCAACCACGGGGCGGTTTAAACAGGTGTGTTAATGTCACGTCTTAATGTGTTATGGGCCATAAACTGTCTGTTTTTAAGTCTATACAATAGTATGAATATAATATACTGTCTATGTTCATAACGTTTGAAAATACTATTTTCTTCAAGTATGTCAGCAGACTAGCTATCCGAATGAAAAATTCTATGAATATATAATGTTAATTGATATTTTATTATATGATGAAATCTTAAATGAATTACATAGTAAATTTTATGCATAACTAACATACGCTTTGACAAGTTTTTATTACACTTCTTTTCTTTGTTTTATTAATTGTTTGTTCCTATGATGATAATCGTTGTTTAATTGTGTCCCCATAGGGGGAGGAGATCCCCACTTCGTTGTACCTCTTCCGGGAGTTGATACCCCTCTCTGCTTTGACGTAGACAGTGCGGCAAGGACCTACATAAGGCTACTGGAGGACCCAGTTACAGGTACCAACGGTCAATCTTACTCTGTTTGTGGCTAGATTGGTACGTTGATAGGCAAACTGCTAGATTTCTCTTCTGTAGTTTTTCTACCCTTCGCTAGGCTTAACATCAAAATGTTATAAGTGAATTTCGGATTGAAATTCACCACTTGGGTATAAATAATAAATGCTTACTTTGATTTGTACACAAACAGTAATTGACAAACTTTTTTTCGCAAGCGAAGAATGTTTCCTTTGTCAAACAAAGAGAGTTGTTTGCACTCTTTGCTTGACAAAAGAAACAGACCATTTTTTCAACTACTGTTTCGGCTTAAAACGAACTAAGCAATTATAAAATAAGTAAAGGAACTGGGAAAAGATAACAAATAAGTCCAGCACTGAAGGTAGTAAGGCATGTAAGTTCCTGTTTAGTACCGTAATACCACGGCACTGAATATAGTAAGGCCTTAAGTTGTTGTTTAGTATCGTGGTACCACGGCACTGAAGCTAGTAAGGCCTTAAGTTGTTGTTTAGTACCGTAGTACCACGGCACTGAATATAGTAAGGCCTTAAGTTGTTGTTTAGTACCGTAGCACCACAATCGACTTTGTTTGAAAATAATGTTTTTATGATGGCAAACAAAAAAAAGACGAAGCAAAATCCTCACTTGTACATCTCATTGTAGACACATGAAATAGATGTGCTATCATTGGCAAAAATTAATTATATAGATAGACATCTGTAGGTCCTATTTATATGTAGAAGGCTTACCTCCCCTTTTTGCATCAGGAACGCATTGACCACACATACTGTGAAGCGGTTATATTTCGCGGGAGTTTTAATTACGTTATATTCGCGCTTTGACTAATATCCGCGAATTCTAAACACCAGCGTAATTATCGAAAATGTTAACCAATGTTACGGACCTTATCACAACATGTTGAAAATACTTATAGCCCAACGCTGTTATACAACTTAAATGAACTAAAATCAGGTTATCACCAGGCAACTGGACAGTCCATGTAAAAACCACACTTACATATAAGTGACCACGACATATTTATGTGTACACAGTGGGTGATTAATTGATTACAGTTTACTCCTTCAAAGGTACATACACATTTGATTTTCTTCCGAGTGAAATCACTGGGGGATGATGACGCTCGGGATCAGTATTTTTAAACGGTTTACCTGTATTTCGAGGTTTAACCCTTAAATGATGACACTCAAAATCCTTTGCAAGACACATGGGATTCGGATGCACAGCGAAATTTAACTCCCACGAATATGTACTCTGAATACGAACCCGCAACTGAATATTGACCCCGCGAATTTAAAGCGCTTGCAGTAAGTTAATACCTTTTCTCAAACAATCTTTTATACTCAGAACGATCTAAGTCGGGGCATTGATTTGGATTTTATTTGATATATCGAAAAAGTTACATCGTAACTCATTCTACCATGTGAAAGTTTCGAAAGTGAATCTTTTATTGAATGTTCCTAGTATTGCTCGCGCTTCGTACTCGTCAAACTATTTTCGATGAGGAATTTGTTTGCGTTGGTAATGTCGCTACAATATGAATTGAGTGTATGTCATTATGTTTCGTGTGTTGATATCTTTGTTCATACTAACTAAACGCAAAGAATAAGCGAAAAAGTCCACAGAATCAAAAAGATTCCCGTTAACATTTCTAAACTAGTTATTTTGTTCATTTACAACTTGACTGTCTACCCTTACAGCAATGGTTATCAACGCCGCGATCGTTCCAACTGGTATACTGCGGGAGGATATGCATTTGAAGACATACATGGGCGAGATATTCATCCGCGTTGATGGGACTATTATCGTTGTTACGCCTAGACAGATCATCACGAATTCGAGTTTCTCAGAGTGGACGGACGGAACACCCGTTGCCAAGGGGAAGTTCTTCCTTCAAGCCAGTGATGACGGCAACATCCTGACCATTAAAACCGAATATGACGTCACAGTGGTCATCAGAAGACATCTGTCCTCGATCGATGAGCCAATAGATTACCTGAACGTCCACATAGGGAGCGATGCAGGATTGTCGTCTAGTTCTTCAGGGATATTGGGTAAGACTATTTTCATCATCTCGTATACAAGAATCCACCACGTTCAATATATATGTTAAACGCACGAAGAACTCATAACGTTCCGGAAATATCTTTGTTTTGAATATTCGTTAATCATAAAAGGAATCCGACAAAGTCTTATTGAATGGCAAAAACATTTGATGGAAGGACTTATCGGACTATATAGCTAAGTCCGCTTTCCTTTTTACACACAAATCAAAGAATTAATTGTTTATGAAGTGCACTATTTCTTTCCCATTGCACAGAATCCAAATATTGGGTTAGAAATCTGATTGCTTTGGCAACGCTTTAAAAGCTTCCCATTAGTTTAATACTTTTGTACTTCTAGACATTATTTTGTGTTGACAGGTCATTTAGTAAAGAAGAAAGTTTCGCTCAGGAAAATTACGGAGAAGAACGGAAGGACAATCGGACGGTTTCGGGTTGAGGACGATGCCACTGTTTCTCACTTTCACGCCCGACTCCATATGAAACATGATTTAATATCAGACGAGAATTTCATGTGTTGGAATGCGATTCATGACATAGATAGTCTCTTTAGAGGAAAATTGAAAACGTTCGAACTAAAAGGTTTCTTTACTTAGTGCAACGCACAACAACTTGTGATGTTACTTTAAAGCAATTCTTTTTGAAATACTAATTGTCGAGACAGCATAGCTTCGCTTTTGTGCTTCAAAACAAATCTATAATTAATGTATTAAAAAAAAGGAGGGAACAGAGATAAATGCCATGTTTTAATTGGCATGGTTATGTATTCGCGAGATATCTTTGTTCCGGATTGACTGTCTTCGCAAAGATGGCCTTTCTTTGCAAATAAACTGGCGAGTACGTAACTTGCAAAATGTATGAAATATACAGAATTACCCTACCGAAACAGCCATGAAAGACGTGTGTCAAGGGATTTGTTGAATGCATTTTAGCATTTAATAATGCTAATTAATAAGGTAATTGTTATGTTTTATCGTATTTATGCTATTTCCAAAGTATCAATATTGGTATTGGTTAAAACGTAAAAAGGCTTTGCTTAAAACATTACAACGCAGTTTAATGAACATTGATAAAATCAAACATGCTTATTATACAATTATAGTATTTGGAAGACCTGTCACGTCTTTAAATGATCATTGTTGTTTATTGGACGTAAAACACTAACCAACCAATCTCTGGAAGTGGTAAGTGCATGATAGCATATACATTAAAGTAGGAATGATTGACCAAAGGCTCCTTGCGCTCTACCATCTGGGCCAACAAGAGTGATTCATATAAGTTGATAGATCTTAATTCACAATTGTCGTTGAATAAATAAGTTTACTTTTATTATAAGACGAAGTCCGAAATCTACATATTTTGTTATCATGTCGATAAAACTTCGCATAGACGAAAGCAAAATGCTACATATGTTCCATTATTTTCAAATTTGTGTTAGCCACCCTTCATTCGTATTTACGTCTCAAAGAAGGATATGAAATTCTGTGTATTACTCGATAATCATAGAGTAAGCACCACTTTATTAATTTTTTCCGTACAATTAAGAATACTCGGTCATTGGTTCTTCATATTGTCGATATAATTCCAATCACATTTTTGAAAGGATGTTCTAAACTCTAGTGTGTGTGTGGTAAACAAATATACACGATGTACATGTAGTTAGATGTAAGAGGCGTACACTTTTCTCGTACAACAAATGTAGCATTTCTTTGTTTATAGGCCGCAGTTCATTCCAATTATTCAATCATCGTTTAAATACTAATAAATACATATAGTGTTTACTTGTTTTGAAGGTCTAAGTGGCCAAGTCGTTTGTTGAATTTTCAATTCATTTCAGCCTTTATTTTTACATATATTTTATCGTTTTTTAGCTCTCTGAAAACATATTGTGAACTCGTTTTTGTGAACTACTCGGTTATATAGCTGAAGTAGCACATATCTAAGAGTAAGTATATGCTATACGATGCAATTCATATGCAATTATAAATGTAACTTTCTTCGGTTATTACAACGTTAATGAATGTAGCTATTTTTGTACCATGTTTTTATTTCAGGAATATACAATGTATATATTGTCATCTATTGTTTGTCATTTTACTGCATTTTGTGTCATGATATATCAATAAATTCATTTATTATGAAATTGCATTTATTAAAATATTTACAATGACAAAAATAAACAAAGTTTTAAACAATATAACATATCACTTCTCTTTATAATCTCAACATTTTTAACAATTTGCAAAATTACGTCTAGCTTTCGACAGCAAGTCAAAATGACTGTAGTCTATATTTAAGGTTATGACAACAGGGAAATGCTATCATGTCATTTTAATATTTAGTATACATTATATATCTATATAAGCTTTTGCTATGAATATAATTGAATACCACACTAATTAATCGTCTTTGCGTTTGAAATTGGCGTAACTGTCATCTCAATTGCTTAAAGCTAGACTTGCCCTATACACCGACTTCTATATAACACGTGGCAAGATAAGAAAACAAAGTTACATAATGCTAAAAATAAATGTTTTGATAACATAAATATGAATGTATAATTTTGTAATGCATTATCAAAACACTATGTTTTAAACAATTCAACATGTAACTAAAGCTAATGTAGGATTTCACAATGTATACGCATGGAGTTTTTAACTCGTCACGTTAGTAGAAGTATTAAGATAAAACCACGACCTCGCTTCGCCTCATAAACTGTCGAAGCGATAGCGATTTCTTTTAACATTTCCATAATCAAAATCACTAAGCACATGTTCGAAGATAATGTATGTACATTGCTCCAGTTAAATCTGTCCTCGTATGATACTTTGATTCGAAACATCACAGCCTGAGAGTAATCTATGATGAACAAAACAAACGATGTCTGCAAAATGATAAAAAAATCGGTACCATGACAACGACATTTGTATGTTACATTCTCACAGTCAGCTACGACGTGTTTAAAACACTTTTATGTTCTATTTAAATACCTTAGCACCATTCCATTAAGTATATAATATCACAGTTAATATCAAGGGTCGTACAGTCTATTGCAGAAATATTTTCCAGTTAAAAGGCCCTTGATTTTAGTATGAGCTGTCCAACACTTTTCCGCATGTTTATCAATGACGTCATGCCGTTCTTTCAGCCTCGTCCGTACTTTGGCCCGTGATCTACCTTCCTGTACTATTAATTTTCCTATTTTTTCTCCTCTTTTATTTAAAATTATGTCCTTTATTTTTATCTTCTTGTGATGTAATTGTCCTGCAAAAAGAACAAAATATAATTGTTATCGATTGTGTCAAACTTCAAGACATTAGTTCAATTGAGAAGTTCAATTAATGTATTAAGGAAAAACTTGAATCTGATGAATTTTCACAATCTTAACAAAATCATAAATGCTTATTCAGAGGGTCGAGGTGATTACTCTTCCGTAACAAAACACAAATATATATCAATGACATAAGCAGAATCTTCAAATGGGAAAATCTTGAAAAAAGAAACTAACAAAGCTTTACACAAAAGAGCAATTGAAACTTATCACTGTATATACTGTAAACGTTCCTATTTTAGCGAACACACATTTTAGCGCTTAATCGATTTTTTTAAAGACAGGTGCGTTGATGAATCGGCGCGCTCACAATATAAGCAATAGCAATCAATAAACAGAAACTTCAATTAGCTCAATCACTATATGTAGCACAGAAAGCGCTAAAATACTAATACCGCTAAAATATGTGCATTTACAGTAACATGTAACCTTACCAAGTACTCCTTCAGCTTGACGAGATAATCCTTCCTCCTTATCAAGATACACATTCAGATAGTTAACTTGGGTGGAGTCCACAGCTAAGTGTCTTTTGATACTTATTGTGATGCTGTTCTGCACATCCACGTGCAACACACGCGTATCCGTATCGTCTGTTGAGATGTGTAGACGGAGGTTGTGTGTGTTAAACGGCCGTTCGTTATCCCAGGACAAAGAATATTTGCCTACATTAATATTGGCGGGGTCGATCGTTATGGTAATGTTGTGCAGCAGCATGGCCACTCTGCCAAAGTAAGTACGCATCCTTCCGTCTTTCCTCGTTTTCATCCCGGGTATTATTAAGGTATTTACGATGAAACCTGGATGGAGACAGTCATCAAAACGTAGTTGTTACGATAGAGCATATCCTGAACTGGTACATTGTGTAAAGTACAATGTAGCACATACAATGTACTTTAGTTAAAGTAATATAATGTGTAGAGCAGTATATATATATAACTTTATCTCTTATATAAGTCTCATAAATAATGTGGAAAGTAGATATATATATATATATATTATAAATCACAGGAATATTGTGTAAAGTAGTATGTACATATCTTTATCTCTAATGTAAATCACAGGAATAATGTATAAAGTAGCATATATTCTTGACTCTAACATAAAGCACAAATAAAATGATTAAGGTAACAAGTATGCTTAAATCTAGCTTAAAGAAAAGATATATATACATATATAACAAACATACGATGTAAAGTAAAAGGCCTAGCATTGAATCAGTGGGTTTACATACGTCTGTTAGATTCGTTCAAAGGGAGGACACTGGAGATTGTAAACAAGTCCATTTCAGTATGGGACCACATCTGTTTTAGTATTTGAGAAAATTACACGCATATGTCATTAATTAGTGTTTATCTCGTACATCAGTATCAATTTCCAATTTCACACATGATTTCATCCTTTTGAGAAGATGTAAAAGTCGGCTCTTATTTAATATTATATCCGAAAGACCGCAAACACTACATTTGTTTACAACTTTTTTGTAGAAACTGTATTTTGGTTCATCATTAACGTCCCTTCACAAAAAAATCTATCATCTTTTATATTCTTCCTTAATGAACACCAGTAGATGTAAACTTTGCTGACTTGAAACTCCATATTTACTGACATCCATTAAACCCCGCCATGTTAAGCGTACGAGATGCTCACATAATTATTTAAATGTCATCGTTTTGAGATAGTAATACTGTCAAACAGTCATTTTTGAGGAAAATAGTAATCTTCTTCAAGTTGAAAGTTTTTAAATCCATATTTTGGATATATCTCTTTGGTTATGTTGTTCTGTCATTCTTCGTTTCACAGTTTATTAATACCTATAATTATAAAGTCGATATTTATGTTATAAAGCTTGAATTAATGAGAGAGAAATAGAGACAGTTCACCGGTTTTGGTTAGAGAGAACTGCGAATGAATAATGCTTGTATGAACGATATATATTTAGCTAATACAATAATCTCTGACAGTAGACATGCACGTATCTTGAAGAGTTCTTTGTTCACCAAACTGAAGGTCACACCTATATACCAACATGTAGGCTAATTACGTGTGATCCAGGCTAGATGTTAAGTCTGAATTACTGGTGCATTATAGATAAAAGCTCCCCATCTACAGACTAAGTAAGGGATAATCCCCTGTTGGCACTAACACAGAGACGCGTCAGCTGCCGATTTGCTAATTAGATTAGTATTACTCCTGATCTAGTTTATTAAATACAACAATAACTATTGTGTACATAGTGAGGAGTGAAGGTCTTCTTAATCATATATAAGATGCGCAGGGTAATTTTCTATTCATCTTCTGATTAAAGTGCTAACTTTATCCAGAGTTTAGGAAATCCACCTTTATATCTAACGGAAATGGGAGGAACACTTTTGTTGTTGTTGTTGTTGGTGGTGGTGGTGATGGTGCTGTTGCTCTGGAGGACATGTTGGTATTACCTTTATGTGGATCTTTTAGTAGTCGTAGGATATTCCCAGGCTCTGCTATAATATCAAAACACACTGGATGAGATAATCCCTGTACGCGAATCATGAAATGAGGATCACCTCCACCTGTTTGAAGTACAAATCATAAAATGGTATTAACAGAGATAGTTATTTATTTATTTCCAAGGGTCCACTTACAGAATGGATAACAACAATACAACACAAGTATAAAATATTACAGTCAGTTATGCATGTAACACAGACTAAAAGATACTCATATGTAAAACAAAAGGAATTAGTGATAGCAAGTATTCTTTAACCGTACTTTGAACTCTGAGAGTGAGGAACAAAATATATCACAGTCTGGTGCAAAATCAAGATAGTTAAAATTGCATTGAATCCTGTTTAAAATACTATACTTTCTAACGTTTATTTTACTTCTCTGGCAGTAAGATTACGACCAAAGACTAAAAAACACATTTGCCTGACTAAATATGGGCAATCAAAAGCACTATTAACACATTTGTAAATAAATACACAGTCTAAAATGAGACTTGGTGAATGTGCATGATCACTTATGAGAAATAACAGAAGTTTGATAAAAGGCAGCATTAATTATTAATTGTTTTCTAGTATTCATTGTTCCGTTTAGAATTCAAGTAATTTCAGTCAAGTATATTTCAGAATAATGCAAACTATTTACATCAAATATGAAATGCACCGATGTTTACCCTACAAATAATAAGAAATAAACAAGGACCACCTACGCTAAGTATTAAATGCAACCGACAACTGATATTTGATACCAAAAACAACATGTAATCATTAACATGCCTTTTTCCTCCCACTGCATTTGTATTTGTGTGTACGGCTGTGTTTTTAACAGCTGTGTATACGCTTACCTCCCCCTGCCGTACTCTTCCCTTCTTCGGTAAGTAGTGCCCCTGGCCGCCGCCCTCTCCAAGCATATCCAGCAAATGGATCAGGTGTAGGGGATGGCATGTCACGTGCGACTGATCAAAGTATATATAGTATCAGTGAGGTAATACAAGAACATACAATATATGGGTATAATTATTTAATTCATACATTATTATTGTAACGATCAGTCGTTAACTTAGATATGTCTGTTGATATTTATTAATTCTAGACGATTTCGATACTATTTCATTGAATGAGGTGAGTATGATTATATCTTAGACGAAAGTGAAGCACAAGTGAAAATATGAAAACTAATATCTATAAAAGCGGAAAAAAGTTGCAGGTGGAAATGTCAGCGTTATGACTCTTTAGTAACTGTTTGCGATGCGTACATTTTCACAATGTCAATATTTCTGAAATCTTTTTATTCTAAATATCTATAATATATATTATTTACCCAATAATATCCGCGTGCGGGTATTTTCGCATTTACTTACTCAATATGAAAAACGCGAACATTTCCATACCGCGAAAACTTCCATTTTTAAAGTATGTCGAGATTTTAATTTTTACCTGGATTCATCCAGAAATAATTGATATTCTGCTTAAAATGAAAATTGCACACGAGATAGTTGTATTTTAACCGCACTTATCTATGAATATCGCTGCGATGGTTTATCAAAAGTGGCCAATCAAAAGACAACAGTACGCGATAAAGCCAGATGCATTTCAATTATCCTACGCTTCAAGCATAGCGACTAGACATAGATTTTAATTTAAAGTACTACATGCGCATGCGTCAAATTAAATAAAACTACTCTATATTATGCATGGTTAGTGAAGTCTTTTTACGTCATCAATTCTTTTGTTATAACATATTTTATGAAACATTCAGCATTCAACAAAATATAAATAAACCCAATTCCGAATATTATTAGTCAAATACACTATATATGCAAATCAACATCAACGCATGCGTCACTATCTGTAAGAATCTACGCACAAAACAGATCATTAATTTTGTTAAATAACACACATAATAAAGCAACAGCAATCAACAATACTGTTAAAAAGTGTCGCACGATGTATCTAGGCCAGTGACCATTAACTTCATAATCATGAAAAAATGTATCACAAAGTTTCTTTAGTGTGCTTGATTAGTCATAATAGTACCAATTTCCAACTTCACATTACATCAAATTGAATTAAACAATGAAATAAAACACAACAAATTAACATTTACACCACATTCCATGCCAACCTGGTCAGTTGGAATATTTACCTTGTTTCAGTACAACTGTCAATGAGGAATTCATATAAGTTATTTGTTAAATATATCTTATTTGTAGATTTCCAAAGTTACAATTAATACAGTTTCTGAAAAGTTCTCCTGTATGTTTTGCCTTTTCATCGCACAATTTTAGTCGCCAGCGACATCCATGTCAATCAAGCGTCTTTTGTGAATTCCTAGGCGTTCTAATATCAAACGATATGAAACTTTATACACTTTTGATATCACTGCATTATCATCGATCACCAATTATTCAACTTTCTGCACACCAAAGATGAATTCAGCAACCCAGATAACATAAATCCAGTTCTCATATATTTATCAAAGACGTTAATATGCCTAACGAAATATAGGCGCTGTCCACTATATGACGTCATTTCCTGTCAAAAGGTCAGTTACTACCTTGGTGAAATTCATTACAAACATCAAATCCTGTTGCTTTACACGTTATTTTAACTAAGTAACATCACAGTAAACAATAGGTCGACAATAATGGCACAGTACTGACAGTACAGCGATAAATATTGTCGATGATATTGCTTTAATTTTTTTAAAGTTATTGAAATAGAATGCAATAATTTGGCAACAACATGAAGTAATCATTGAAAATTTGAATCAACCATTATATTCAGGACTTTGTTCCTAAAATACACGAAGAAATGTAATATGTATCTGTTTGGTAATATCGTAAGTTTAACATATTCATTGAATACCGGAAACGAAAGCGAATTTACGATATTTCATTTTAGCATAAATTCAAATATATTGTATTGAGCAAATATTTACTATCATCTATATCAATTTATATATGTCCCACATAGATGCCTTACGTTCAGCGTCCTCGCCTTCCTGCAAATTGCCGACTTCTCTTTGATCCGGCTTTATAACCACCAGTGACGTCAGAGGGGTCACAAAGTGGTACTGTAACAGTCAATTAAATATTTTTTTAAAATATAAAACGGGAAATCGCCCTATAAAAATCATTGTAGTTGATGTATTTACATCATGTGAAAGTAAAAACAATTAAAGTATAACATCATAGGGTATAAAGTTGGATAGAGCTGCGCGAGAGAACGTGCATCAATTTAACCTGCTATCCAAAAAGCTTCTTATGTTTTATTTTGAGATGTAATTCGTTTAATCAGTTACGTGTTCGCCGGCCAAGAATGTTTTGGTCTGAACCAAGATCGAAGATAGGGCTTGTTTCGATGAATATGACATATTGAGCAGGAGTTTCGCCCGTAATCATTTACACGTGTATATGAAGCATGACCAAGGAAGGATAACACACTATCTAGAAAACTTAGTGGGAGGTCACAAAAATAATCAAACATTATTGAAAAACGAAATTAAGCGAAATCTGGTTAATGCAACACAACGAACAAGGTAAAGCTTCAGAGATGTAGTGCTTAACATTTTCGTAAAACAAAGTGTTTACTAGCGTCATTTTCTCTTCAAATTAACTCAACAAAACATTATTTTTCGATTTTGTTTATTAAGGTAGGTTTTGAAGATACCTATCATGTTCTTGAAGGTTTCACAGACACTTTGAATCCACCTCCAATTAGATAATTTCATAAACTTGTTGCGCATAAAAAGTATCATCATAATCATCTTATCGTTACGTTTTTTGAAGTTGCATAATCCAAAGGCCAAAGCTTGCCAATTCACAATGTTTCCCCCAAGGGCATATTGTACCGTAACTACTGCAGTGAGATTTAACCAATATATTAAAAAACAAAACCACGGACTCGTAACTTCATGTAGATAATGACCGTCAACACATCTGAGAAATTGTGTGATGCAGTAAGTCCCATGTCAATATTTTCGAACTAAGTAACGATTTCGTATATAACTAGTATGATCAGCCACAGAAATATGATGCAGACTTACATCACAGACACTTTGAATCCATCTCAAGTTGAATTAGAACTTAAGTCTCCACATAAATGTATGGGAAAATTGGAGAGAATTCAACTTCAGGCGAACCCTAGCATTGATTATTAGCAAGCCTAGTTAGGATATTATCATAAATAGATAAGTCAGTTAAAGTTTTATAATCAACGGAACTATACATTAGGGTTTTTTATATACTCAGCAAAGATAATCCCTTTTATTCAATATTAAATAGATATCAAAGATGAATCACGAGAGATGTTGCGTCGAAAGTAAGCTAATAAAAGGATTACCTTCATTGACATGGCTATGATCTTTTGTCTGACGTTTTCCCTCTGTACGGCGGTGGAGTTGAGTTCACCGACAGCCTCGTCCAACAACTGTTTGATTGTGACGTATGCCCAGATTCTCTCTGTAATCTTCTCGAAATCCTCTGGCCTTGTCAGACTTGGAAACAGTTTGGGGGTGGAATGATCGAGTATGCTGGCAGAAAGAGCAAGCGATATGTCCCCTTGTACACCATTGCCTTCCACCGAAAGACTCAACATTTTCATATCGGTATTTTTTATACGACCAGCTACAACTAATTCAGAATCAGAATAGAAGGAATTAAAAGAATTCTTTGTTACGTTCTGTAGGTTTGTCGAACTATCTAAATATCTAAATGTTACATTTTTCAAAGCCGCCCGAGAGATTTCTTCATAAAATCCACTGATCTGAAGTACCGCATCAGATTCCTCATAAATTTTCCTCGCCACTCCGTCGTTCTGAAGCGCAACTTTCTTCACGAACTCATAGTCTGCGTCCTCTCCGAACGCAAGAGTGAAGATAGCGATGTGTCTGATGTTTCTTGTTTTGACGTTTTCAAGAATGATGTCGGTATTCTCTTCACCCTTGGTCGGTGATCCGTCTGTTAGGAAAACCATCAGCTTCACACGGCCAGTGTCGTCACCGATGCTATTTAGGAAATCTATCCCATACGTCATTGCTTCATTAATATTTGTCCCTGGAAGATAATTTAAAACTAAATATCTTTATACAATGAATTATATTGTGTTATATTCAATGCCGATAAAATAGGATATTTGATTTTGAAAAGACAGGTATTCCAAAAAAGAAGATAAAGTTACATGAGTAACCTGCTCGTTCTCATCTTAGTAATTGTCATCTCAATGATATTTCAAAAACGATTATGTAAAAATGTTAACATACAGCCAGCAGATGTCATTGTTGTCACATATCCCTCCGCCTCAACGATGTTCTGGCGGGTTGCTGATATAACCTTCCCCGGTCTCCAGAAAGTAGTTCTCGTGCTAAATTTGATGATGTTGAATCGATCAGCTTCGTGAAGATCATTGAGAATTATATGCATGGCGTCACGAAGCTGCGCAATTTTTGTTCCGAACATGGACGAACTGGTATCCAAAACAAACAGTATGTCCTTTGGGATAGGGTCCATGCCAGTGGGTGCAAAGTAATGGACGAAGAAACCGTTCACAACCTTAAAGCACAACAGAAAAAGAAAAGATAGATTAATCAGATAATGGAATTTGAAGTTGATGTTCTCAGGAGAAATAAAAAGTTATTTGATTCTCATGTTAATTATGAAATGACGTTTTAATGTGTTTTCTTCAATCGTGTTGATATCACTTTAAAATCAATGTCTTTTATCGAAACAGTTTTGCTATTCTTGCTATTCAGACATATGTATACCTATATACTATTCTCTTATATACTGTATGGGTACATATTGTAGCGGTATTTAAATTATAGCGCTTTGAATCTTGCGTTAAATTATGACTGCGCTTATTGAAGTGCCGGTATATTGTTTTTTATTCGTATATATTTTAAGTGCACTAATTCTTCAATGCTCTAATTTGTTACAATTTAACAATACAATAAAATTTGAATCCGCTGAAATACGGACTTTAACGAGTTTTTTTTCTTCTGGTAAGATAACTTTCTGCTGATCAATAAAATAGCAGCACTAATTGAGATACAGACAGAAAGCTGTATCTTGTACTACGTGATCTAGCATTGGCAATGAAAAAGCAATTAATCAATAAACAATTTTTAATTGATTATCAATTATTTTTAAAATACAATATCTCCCAAACCACCTAATAACTTACGATGGTGTAACCGTATTATTGTTCATATCAGTATTTACCAAAACATCGCCAGCATCAAAGTTCCTATCGATGTCGTACTCCACAATGAAGAGACCAGAGAGCCCTCGAGCTGACGCACGTCGCTGGTCAACAACACTTGGGTAGTAGTGTATCCGGGCAGTTTCTCGTGTCGGTCGGTCGATCGACACCAGCTCGTTCCTAACTACAAACATAAAGTAGAGGGCGAAATAGTATAGTGCACAGATTCAGAATAAGTAATGTGGGAAAAATAAACGTGCATTTGGAATTGCAGTAAAACCCATCTCTAGACCCATAGTGTGCTCTTATAGTTATACGTTGGTACTGGGCAATTAGAGGTGTGTCTACGGAAGGAGGATAGATAGCTAAGTATCCATGTAGTAGGGGAGGAACATATGCATGTGTATATGTTCTTTTTAAATCATTAATATCAACACACAATATTTTTAAATGATTTAATGACATATTTATGTATACATCAGAGAAAACATCCTAAAGAAAAACTATTCTCTTTAATATGATTCACAATATTCTAACTGCCATTCCTTTTGTAAGGCCTATATCTTCTATTATCAATATATTGTTTAGTATATGGGGAAAATGATGGACTGTCTACCATTAAATACAATGTACAGCGAGGCAGATGGTCAATTAGGCTACAGGTTCGGTTATAGACAATGCCATGCTACAATGTCAAGTGAGGCTTATTATACTTAACAATTGTATTTTTTTAAGTACAGTAACTTCTACATAACTTCTGATCGGTAGAGCCATGGATGGGTATAAATATAATAAATTGCTTATTATATTTATACCCTATGGTATAGGTTACATTTACGGATAAAGAAAAATGCTCTTTTGGATGAGTAACCTTACCTCCTTCGGTAAAGTCCTCAATGGTGTCATTTCTCAGGGGCGGCACTCTGATGTAAGTTATGGCACGTGATTCCTGTATGGCTACATCTACTCTGAGGTCATCAACCACCTGACCGGGATCAATGTATATCACGTGCTCGTAGGTTCCATGGTTACGGCGCAAGAGGTTCTGATAGGTCAGATTAAAGGTCACGCTGTTTTGTCCCGCAATATTGACATCAACTTGAAACTTATTTGTCTCTCGTGGCCTGCCAAACAATGACGTAGACAAGATTGTTACAATATACTAAAATTGACAGCATAGTGACTACTTACTCTAGATATATTGTTATTCGATTGAGGTTTATTTTCGCTTTTTTTGTTGTGATTTATACATTGGAATGAAATATTTGTAAACAGCAAAAAGTATTGTTTTGAACTTTCTTATGCATAGTTATAGACCAAGTTTACCTTATTAGCAATAGAGAGTATACATGTTCTTTTGCATTCGTTATGTCATTCATATCAAATCAATACAAATTATGTGTATGAGGGAGAAGATTCGTTATGTCATTCATATCAAATGAGTACAAATTATGTGTATGAGGGAGAAGATTATGCAGAAAAGAAAACGGAATATAATATTAGTTCCAGAATGAGAGAAGTGCATAAAGAAACACCAGTGATTTCCTTGTCTAAACGAAAACATCAAGGAAAATTCATTTAACAGAAATTCCAACAGCAATTTGACAGCAAACCTCAACTGACATGAGATGATGAATGTTACAACAAAGTGGCTGGAACGTAAATGTTATAACATTTAGAATATGAGGTTCTTTCGCACTACAGCTAATGATTCGTTGTAGTGTTCACCTATACCTACACGAATCTTTGCACTAAATAATGGACGCACATGCGGAGACAATCATTCAGTGTGTTTGTTTATACCATAATGTAGCTAATCATTACCTATTTTTAGCAAAGTGCACTCAGAGTAATTCTGTGTAGTGTTTGCACATGCGTCACAGCTTGGAAATGAAATCCATGATGTCTTTACAATATCTTAAGCTGTAGGCGTGTTTACATAACGCCTGACAATATCTAACAACTACTAAAAAATAATATTTCAGTTTTTCATAATTTCTAGCTCATTACCACTTGGATGGAAGAATATATTCTGAATATTATGTAACATTTGCTTCACACACTACAGCTTTATAGTGACAACCTGTGTGTGCTGTAGAGTCGTGTGGGGTCACATACCTAATCTATCAGTGTATTACACGGCCTACTGCCTGCTTGCATGATGTGCAGTCTTACTTATAAACCCTTACAAACTTGCAAACAGTTAAAATCATTTTAACATTTACTCTGCACATTTCATGGTTCACGGAATATTTTATCGTAAACATACAGTTCGATTGTGCAAACGCGTTACATTTAGGGATCTTGCCCGGTCAAGTGTGTACTTTCAATTTTTGTATTGTTATTTATAGTTCGAATGAAACGTCGGTTAGGCATAATGCTATATATTATAGTTACATCTTCTCTAGCCTCACTTTGATCTAAACTCGCTCGTTTTTTCAATGTTTTCCTACCGCATACATGATGTCATGCATTAATTTAGAAGAATATAATTAAGCATGTGCCTTAATAAAACAGAATATATAGCCACCTTTGTCTAACTTGGCCTGCACTTTGACCTTTACTCCTTGACCTTTGGTACTTTGTATCAGCGCTGGTCTTTTCATCTATCTGGCCTGGATAAAGTCGTCCATCGATCTTCCTGTGGAGATAAAGTGAGTAGTTTAGCATTGAAAAGTGTGGGAGCCTTCAGCTAATATGTGCTTAATTTAAATTATGATGACGTTTTTAGCTATATTGTGTTGTCACTGATTTAAATGTCCTTATATGGTACGCGACATCTCATCCATGATATTAAATTGACATTGGAAAGTTTAAACTCTGTAACTTTTTAAAGGCTTAAATTACGAATTTTATCAATACATGGACTCCTTCAATTACTTATATAAAGATAAGAACATTATCGTTAGTTTTTATAAGCGGCAGAGTTTTAAGCTAAAATGTCACATATAGCGATCATTTAAACTATTAGATGCTTCTTCTACAACAAAGCATACACACATTTCTAGATCCCCATACATTGCATGTTCCTTTTAACATTAAACACAGGAGCCCGTATCCATGGAATCATTCTCATGTCTAATCATGGCTTCTATGCTCAAATCAGCTTTCTTGCAACTCATGTGACATGGTCGAAAAGTGAAGTCCAAACACTTAAAAACGATTTTTCTGTTTTCAATCTCTCCAAAATTAACCAAAGCATTGGTAAAATATAAATTATTTGTAATTTATCGCCGCAACTTTAAATGAAGAGACATTCGTATTCGTTTGAGATGTATCACGACATTTGATTGGTCAATCAAAATAATTTGAGACTGTATAACCACGATAAACCGTCCGCAATTTTTTCTCATTCGCATATAAAGCCCGGATGGCGACTGACCCTGATACGCCATGAAATCAATTATTCATGACGCACGAACAATAGCTCGACCTTGAAATGTCAATATAATTCTGTCTCACTTAGGGTATTGCTGACGTCACCAATCCCCTAAGTATAACAACACGGAAAACATAATGTCCCCAGTAAAAATCAAGACGACGTGCTGCCAAATGGCTAAGCGTTTCCGACACCACATCTGGTTCCTGCCATCAACAAGGATTTCTTTGACAGGTAAACAAGGACGATCTTCTATACGACCTCTCCCTACCGTTACTAATTGGCAGGACGGCTATCTATAGCAGCCATCTATGTTTATAGAAGTGTTTCTGTACTCCTATGCGAGCCCATTAGACCGCATTGTTGTGTGTGATTATGATCTAACACTGGTGTGTGTATAATCATTGCCTAATTTTATAGTTCTACGGAGGTGTTACTGTCCTTTTACGTAATGAAGCATAGAGCTTTAGTGATAGTAATTTTAAAAACTCATGCATACAAATTGGGAATTAAGTATAATTCGTATGGATGTAGATATTTCAAAGGTCAAAACAATATATAAAAGGGACTACTTCCCGCTCTAATTTACTGTCGTATTCATTAGCGAACTGGACAGTTTGTGAAATATAACCTTCATATTGGTTGGTAGGTATATTGATTCCAAGTTCAGTAGAAATGTTACTGTGTGTTTATATATTTGTCTATGATGTGTTGCTTCCGGCGCTACATTATAAACACCTGTAACAATTACACTTTTGATTGAATTCGTTCACGACAATTTCCCTTCCCATTACGTACTAGCATGAATGAGACTATTAAAATACATAAGTATGTTGGGCCCAAGGTAAAACTATATGCAATACCGTATTAGTGATGGATTTCATATCGCGTATATTTCTATTTCAGAGCACAATCTACCACATAAGACGCTTACAGACTCTATTAACAATTATGAAAAATGAAAGTGGGATTTCTTACTTCCTAAGATATGAATCCGCAAAATATTTCAAACTCAATAAATTGAATATGATAGCATCGCATAGAAGCAGGCTGTTCACTAGCTCTACCTTGCAGTAATGTAAGCCCATGCTTGTATGACGATCGTCCTATATCTGTATATACTATACACTGAGAAAACTACTGAATCCATATATTCGTATAAAAATTCTGCCAAATATAAACATGAAAAAGTAAGGTTATTAAACTCAGCGACAAATTAAAAAACATTTTCCCATTTGTATTCACATAATGACTTGCGTGCAATTTCTTGTAGAGTTATTGCATTTTAAATTCAGACCGGCGTTGTTAATTACCTGTTGTGCTTTCTTCCTATAAATCATTTTAGTATAAACAGTTTTTGTCAATTGAGAGTGAAATACTGCATGGAATTGCAGAATGCAATATCTCAGAAAATGAAGAATAGAATAACGTCAAATGGACAATAAAAGAGGAATTTAAATAAATCGCTATCTGTATAATAGTGATTATCTTTATCGCTTGCCTTGACATCAACATTAAGTTTGACACGTTTACGTCTTGTTTACTTAGATGTCATCACATTTTTTTCATTTTATTGCTTGAAGCAAACCACACAAACTATATATATTCATAGGTGTTAATGCATTTTTAATAGATAAGAAAACGTTTTTGTATTGCATTATTAACTGTCGTGTGCCTTGTATAGACATCATAAGTAGCCATCGCCAAAAGGTTCACATGTCCTTCAGACGTTGTGTCTGTAAGCCAATGAAAATGTACTTAGAGGAACACCGTTATACTGTTTCGAGCCCATGTTTCAACCTGAATCGGTGCTGTTTCAGAAAGGAATGGAACCGAGCGGCTATTCTTTTCTTAACGTTTAAACCTAATCTAAACTATGGCAATTTATCCATAAACCAGGACAGGTGGAAAGTGTTACATGACAGCAATGAGATGACGTCACGATCAAATGAGCAAAGTACACAATGAAGGTTGTATTTCAATGGTAATAATATATCAACATTGCTTGATGTCGAAAAAAAAAGCAATCAACCTTTTGGTATTAGGCTTATAAGTATCGGGATTTCGACAACGCCTCGTTTTTAATAAGCCAGTACCCTACCATTAGGTCAAAAGTTCTCTCTCTACACCAAACAGGTTTATAAATACAATTTAACCGTCACCTATACCACCTTTTATCAGTTTCGGTTTTTTAGGCACGCGACAATCTTACAATTCGAATTTTTCTCTTGTAAACAAAAAACAAAAGAAACTCGTGGCGTAATATGATAACACACACAAACTACCATGCAAGTAGTTACACCAATCGCAGTAAAATAATTTGCTTGCACTGTAAAACGGGTTTGATGTGTTGCAGCGAATTGCACACAGGAAGTATGCCTATTGTCAGTGTATATTCGTGTTTGATGCTGATTCATCAGTTTTCTACGTTTTATTCTCGTAGTAAATTACAATTTATAGCATAATTATACTTGACATACTTACATAAAAAGAAGTTTTATTAATAAATTACCGTAACGACGGATGTAATATCGCACACTACGACCCAGTAACGATTCTAACAATATTCGGCTCATATGACGTACGTTTGACTATTATGTACAAGCTTTTGATAAGAACGAGATTATTTCTGTCTCTGATATCAAAAGAATAACCTACAGTATCCATTATAGACAACGCTTATTTTGTGCATTTTCCTTTGATAGGAATAACAAACAACTGTTTTGTATAAATTAACACTGCCTTACATTTGGAAGTTTGTGATGAATGCCTCATCCGGAAGTGTGACGTGGAATGTTGTTTCCTGGGCAACCGTGCTGGGGTTTATGACCTTGCTGGTGATCAAGGTCGTGGAGAACCGGAACTTAACATCAGACCGGACATGTAAATAGTATATCCGTGGCTGAAAAGACAGAAAGGCGATAACTAATGTTGACGTTTAACATGTAAAAAGTAAACAGCATCTGCATTAAGATTAAAACAAATGTATTCTGTATAACTCATGTCTTACTCTTTATCCTCGATCACAATTACTTGGTAGAAAAGCAAGAAAAAATGTAATGTGAAGCTGACATTTTAAATATGCTTACATGATAAAAAATAAGGATACAAATATGTTTCTACGCGACATGTAATGCAGTTATTAATCATATCTTTTAACTGCAGCTGTGCACTGGAAAATTGTATTCATATATCACTTACGAAGAGAAATTTTAAACTCTGTTCAGCAACAGCTCTCTCAATGTATATTTTCACTAAATAAATATTTCCGCTAAGTGTATATTTTCTCTAAATGTATATTTTCTAGATATCAACCGCATTAATACCTTTATTAATCTTATTAGTATCAAGGATTACAATGGAAACAAGAATAAATCTATTTCCTTTTTCTCTCCACCCTTCTTTCAAAATAAAAGTGCTGAATATTATTTTGATAAAGCAAGCCTAACATCTCAGCATATATATTTACAAAATCCAATTTTTTTTATGTTGATGAGATCTCGTTTAGATATTATCATTTAACAGCACCTGATCATTGTACTTGCCATTCAGAAAATGTTCTCGTGTGTAAACCTACAAGACGACACAGCATTATGGTCCGTGGGATCAAATAGATGTGATACGTTTTATATTGTAAAATTATGCATAGCCTTTATATGTCAGGATGATGTATGGACCAACAGGGCATCAGATACAGTTTATATATAACATAATAAACATAAAGGAGCTGAGCAGAGATGTAACCGGGGTGTAACGTATATCTACATATCAGGAACAGCCATTCAAGTGGAACGAATACTGTCAAATAATACAAGAAGTAGACTGAAAAACTAAAAATAATGTTCCATATCCATACACTTAAATAAATAAGATAAATAAATAAATTGGAAAAGGTTTGAAAAATAAGTCTCTAGAATAGCAAACAATATATCAACAAATTTCGATGTACTATTGTCATAACGGCGATTGTACAAATATACTAGTTGCATTCGTTACTATTGGCGACCTCATAATATTGACAAACTTCGAATAGAGTCGGTGATGCGAAACGACTTCAGCAGAAATACAAATCAGGCAATTTTTTTAATGTGATGTTTGTAAAATTAAGTGCACACTTGTGAGATTTTCCGTCTCACATAATAGCCATTTTAAATCCAAGAATTCATATCATTTATGTTTCTTCCATTTCTTATCTAATTGTAATTAAGTCGGATCAGAAAATAGCCACACGAGGCTGTAGGCTTCTTGTTTCTCTTACTGTTGTATCCACACTTTTCCCTATGTAAAGTATCCTTCATGTCAACAGTGCATTAGGCTCGGGTCTACTGTGCATTTATTCATAATGATACATTGATTTATAATACATAGTCAATAGAATAATAGAACAGGCTTCCAGACCCTTGGGACGGTATGGTTGAATCTGATCCCTCGGGAAGCTTAACATCCCCTTCGAATTGAGATTCCCCAATTTAACCTCCAATCGAATGATCAAATTTATTAACTTTCTATATTCGTGGTAGATATTATGATATCAAAATGAAAACAAAAGA
>JAUMHH010156566.1:0-18317 GCA_032359455.1 Chlamys rubida | reverse complement strand
TGTTAAATATAGAGATTTTTTTATTGTTTCCTTTGTTTTTCCCTTGGTGTTTAATATGGTTTCTTAATACCGTTTGTTGTTATCCCAACATGAGATATATTTAGTTTCTTCGATGCCGTTTGTGTTGTTTACCCTCTTTGTGATATAAATAGATTATTTTATACCGTTTCTGTTTTATTTCCCCTTTTTGGTTTTTATTGTCTTTGATTTTATTCCCGTTGTTTTCACTACTTGTTATATTTTATTCGATACCATTACTGTTACCTTTATATGAGGCGCACCAACATATTTTCTTTTATCCTTGTCCTGTTGTTGTTGTCCTTGGCCCTGGAATATATATAGATTCTTAAATTATGTCTCTAATATTTTCCCCTGTTTGTGATATCACGGACATAACAATTCCGTGGTGATAATTTTTGCTATACCCCAAATACTAGACTTTTTCTGGTTATATAGTATAACAAAAACTCAAGACAACGCAAAAATTGTTGACCTCGTATACCGAAACGTTTGGCGCGTTATTTGTATTTGGTTGAAGTTGCTCGGCATTGAAATTTCTGCGCAATGTCGTGTTATGTGCAAAATTGTTTTGTTTTATCAGAAATGAATGAATATTCATCTGTTATGTACTAAAATATATTGTCTGTCTTTTTAAATGGAATAAATAAGGGAAAACCGAAACAAATGTGTAGACTTTTGGGAATAAACAGCTTTGCGGTATACCGTATAACCCCAAAAATGAGCCTTTTCGATTCTTTTTCCCCTTTGTTATATACATGTTTTGTTTCTTTTATCTCCTTTCTGTCAGTTTTTTCTATGAAATATAAATCCCATTTCTGGTTTGTTTTTTATGTATTTTAAGTTGACAAAATCACTATAATGTTTATTGGTATGATATTAAACGGAAGACGGCACTAATTCATATACGACATGGTCTGCTACGGTCCTCCACGATCTGTAAATATTGTCGCATGATTTAATGCCATAAATCCTTTTTATGGATAGTTTTTGTTTCAAAAATTTCCCGGAATGAGCTAATAAGCCAACGTGTCGCCATTAATGTCCCAGTGCACCATAAAACAAACACATTTACAAAGTATGACTGATTGCTAAATTGACCGTTGACCACTGATTACACAACGCGGACTGGTAATAGCACCACTGGACCGACAAGGGATACGGTTACACACCCAAGCTACATCTGTCGGGTGTACGCACCAGTGTCAGCACGCCACCATGACTCTCCGGAAAATTTTCCAATGTTGATCTTCAAAAAAACATAAATCTAACAAAAAACTAAACAAAAGACCATTTTTTATGGTTTGAATAAAACATCAAGAGAGTATTAAACTGTCCACAAAACCAATAAAACCACAGGGTTATCAAACAGATACAACAGTTACCAGAATGAAGGCCTGGTACATTTAAATGAAACAACCACAAGACATAAACCTGGCATTACTACGTACGATATATTCAATTATTTTTTATTTTTAGAAAAATGTATATAAGAAAAGCCCTTTAAGGGCATATGCTGATTAAGACTGAATATCTATAATTTGTGTAAAAGGTTACCTTAGAGAGTAGCATAATCCAATTATTTAACTTTACCAATACACACATTCTTTTGTACCGTTCGAACGTGTAGCTTTCAGATGTGTCATAAATTCTTGTGTACCTTTCAAATATGTAATCAATTGTTCTGTACTTTAAAAATGTGTCAACACTTCTTGCATACCTTGCGTAAGTGTGATCAATTCTTGTGGAAATTACATATCTGTCATTAATTATTGGGTACTTTTCAACTGTATCATCAATTCTTATGTGTCTTTTTGTATATTTACATTTGCTCTGCTCCCTTCCATTGTAATGCATTGCAAAGGCAAGTGTTGTTATGAGACTATAACAACATTTGCTATTGTAACGTCGCCAATTTCATTGTTGTCAAGACTTAATTTGCTGTTCAAAGAACTGTTCAAAATAACTAAATGAAGCATAACTACTCTATCAAAATGTAAATATAAATTATGAATATTTTAGCAAATATTGTTATGGTCCTATAGCACACATTGTTATTGCTGACAAACTTTCATCAAACCCATCCGGGCTTTATTAAGTTTGTCATCAATAGCACTGTGTTATAGGACCATTGACACATTTGCTAGAACATTCATTGCTTAAAGTGTCATCGAAATTGTGTACCTTTCAAATGTTTCAACAATTATCTTAACATTTTAACGTAATATATATTTAAGTAATGGACGTTTCAGTAAATGATGTTGCTGACCTAAAACATACATTACTTTACTGTTGAACTTGGTAAAGTCTGTCAGGGATTTATGCTAGGCTGTCAGCAATAGAAATATTAAGTTGTGTTAACGACATCACAACCTGTTTCAAAAAGGTTTATCTGTAATATTTACCTTTTAATAAAGTAGTTACGTTTCCCCCCACCTTATTTCATGCTCCTAACAGCAGCTTGTGAAGTTATTAGATATAGGTGGCGTAATAACATTTACATCTAAACTTACCACCGGTGTATGTGTTACTTTCATCCTTCATGATGCAAGGTGATAGATACTGCTTGTGGGTTTCATAGTCCCCGAGGTTTGCCGTAACCTTGAAAGCCACACTCACCTTTTTTTAAAAGACGCACGGTTCATCATATATACACTTTACTCATTATTCAAATTGAAATTAATTAGTGCTTATCTAAATTTTAAAATTAACA
This sequence comes from Chlamys rubida, assembly GCA_032359455.1. Lineage (NCBI taxonomy): Eukaryota > Metazoa > Mollusca > Bivalvia > Pectinida > Pectinidae > Chlamys > Chlamys rubida. The sequence goes on along the minus strand of JAUMHH010156566.1, from coordinate 15,586 downwards.
AAACTTTGAACTTTACGCTCTTCGCCTAACCTTCTGTTTCAGCATCAATTTAGACACATTTGGAAATCTATCTTTTTAGTCATTAGTATCACCGATGACTCCAAAAAGGACGAAACTTTTGAATGATTCAGTGTGACTCACTGATTCAGTATAATTTGCATATTTTTTCTATTATTAAAATTTATAAAGGTGCAATATCACCTGTGTGTGTGTTACACTCACCTGTTAAGAGATATTGCAATTCAGAACAATGGCCTTCAAACATAATTGGCATGAAAATGGAAAAAGCTATATGTCGGTATGCTTATCAAAATATAAAACCCCGGTAAAGGTAATGAAGACACATAGAGCCAGAGAGTGTTTTAATTCGTCAATGAAGGCGGTCACAGGGGGTATAGACTAATGTAGTGTTAGGCCGTCGGCTTTCTTAATCCGAGACTTCGAGGCCACCCGGCACGTTGGGGGTATGACCCACTTAATGAAGTGCTGACTCGAAAATCACTTTATTCACGCGATTGTCAAATCAATTTCAATGGGTGATTTATTGCCAGAGTTATGTTAAAACATCATTGATTATGATGACGCCGTAAAAATACACACAAAAAAATGTAAAATCATGTCGCCAACGACCTTTTTAAAATTATTGCATGTTTATGGGGTTTTGTTTCATGTTATATGTGACAGTATGATTTCATTCAGAACTTAACCTTTCTTCTGAATGTATCCACTCACAAACGCTGGGCTATATATAGTTGGTGTTGTTATATATTCCGTTCAACACAGTAATGGCGGACTATTTCCTGCTATTTCATGAATACAATGGTAGAGGTAAATGGTCAAATACTGGATTAAATACGTATCGAGCACCGATTAACAACAAAGCGTTGTATCTTAACAGATCAGGGATGGACAACTAAACGCTACCCTTTTCCGGCTAAAATAAGCTTAGCATCGACAGTATTATCATCATGTCGATTTCTAAATCGCGTGAGCTGCAATTTCGTGATTTCGGATAAACTCGGCTAAATATAATACTATACAGTGTGAAAATTTCATATATTAGAAAATGTTCCGACAATGGCCCTTACGCGTGCTACACTGATATTTAAGCGATAAAACGGTACCACCATCTGATAGTATTCACAGTGATTTTAATTTCCTTCCACCTGTAGATGTTCGCTTGATATATATTTCATTTATTAATCACCTTTTGTGTTACATGGGACCATAGCTAGCCTTAACGCACTATGTACACTGTATCGGTAGATCCGCCAGAACCTAATTGTCAGGGTACCGGATATATGCCATACGGCGTTAAAATGGAAACAAATCAGATTTAAATTCATGGAGTAAATGCTATCAGTGTGGCATGCTTGGTTGTAATCAGCGGACAGATCACCAGGAGGACGTGCCAACATCGTTTATCGTGTCTGCTTGTTCTTCACTATAGGTAGGAGGAAGTAGCTCAGGAGCTCAAGGATACCCAATCCTCTTACTGAAAACTGATACAGGTCAAACGAATAAAACTGAACTGTTCTTTATAATAAAAACATTACACATTAGTTCTAAAATAATCAATTACGAAACATTTATAACCATACACACAGGTGCGCGCTGTTTAGAAGGAACAAACCGGATGTTTTAATTGGTCAACCTCGTGATCACATTAAATAAAGCTTTCCCATCAATTCGGTAACACAGTACATCTCCAGTTCTGTTTTACGGATATGTTTGTCTTTACTTTCACTTAGGTCACGACTGTCTCCCCAAGTCACGGTAAATGCTATCAACATGAAGGGCAATAGCACTCGTCCAGTTTATATATCATAATAAACTTAAATAGACAAAGACGGTCTCGGGATAAATGTACAATAAAAAGACAAATGTTAGGATAAATGGACAGCATGAAACTGTTAGATAAGTGAACGATGCAAAGGAAATTGCTACACACCAGATACCCAGATACAATGAGCAGGAAATGTTGTTTGAAGAATGGTTCATAAAACATAAAAACAGTTATTTCTAAATTCTGTTGGAACCTCCGTCATCGTTTTTCCAATATCATTCCTAGAAGTCTGAATAATAATAATGAAATGATAAGAAGATAGTACTACAAGGTATTTCAATATTTTTACAATGTTTTCAGTATGTGCATGCACAGGATGGCCTAGTTGTACAGATATGTCAAGTCTTTTGGGGTCCAAGTTCTTCCACAAGTAGATTTCAATTAGCAAATTATCTTACAAACTGATGTTACAGGGCCATTGCTCTTTTGATATTATTTTACATGAGCACAAAGGGTGAAGCGGATTCGAAAGTGAACAATTGAAGCTGATATGTGCTACACCTACAAAGAAACGAAGGAAGTTTTAGTTGATGATTGTGCTCGGAAACACGGTGATTGTATATTAAAATACCGTAAAAAATACTGAATACACAGTCAGAAGCTTTACGTAACCGAACCAAGATTCCAAAGGGACTTCTAGAAGCCGTCAAAAAGAAGTGCGCGAAAATCAAATATTAATTGGACAAAAGAGTGCAAAATATTCCTTTAGAAACTATTGCTCTTCGTGCCCGTTTATCCGCATGAATTGTGACCAAACGTTTTCGACCAAATGACCACCCCTCCCCTAAAACCATAGAATTTTGCGAATAATATGAAGTCTTTTCACTCGGTCTTATTCAATAAATGTCACCAATCATTACTAGCTGTGTAAAACAATGAAAAATAACAGAAAACGTTGTATAGGTAATACAAGTGTAAATTACAGAAACTAAACTTTGTAAAAAGTTTAATTACTCATCAAATACCTTCAGCGATGTCATTTCTACTCCAAAAAGCACAGATATGTACACTTATGATCAGACTTATTAAATATTTAAATAAACTTACCTCTTAGCATATTTTCAAAACACTTACACCCTCTCTACATTTGATAAATTTGACACTGCGTTATTTGTGCTTGCTCCGCTTTATTGTAAAGGTGAATGCCAAAAGACAAATATCGCAATAAATGAACAATAAAGTAAAATGATCAAATTATAAAAAGAACAAATACAAAACAACAGCAAGATGAAACATGCTGGAGAACACCACAGAAAGTTATCATTTGTGGATGATACAAAGGTAAATGATTGGATTCATGATCACTTCGAAATACGTGCTTATATAAATGTGTCACAAAGGCTGTGCGTATACCAATGGGTAATACCAAAACTAGGCAAAGTACACTGACAATACAAAAACTAGGCTTTTATCAATGGATCATACCAAAAATATGCCAAAATAAATGGTTAAAACAAAGCTAGATAAATCAACAATACCAAAACTATGTTTGTATATGCGTAAAATACCTAGGTATGCTAATATAAATGATAAATACCATAAGAAATCGACATAACTAAAGAAGAGTAACCATTCACTCGATCTGACAATACCAAGAGATACAAACGTTCAAGCGATGGAAATAATATCACTACAAATTTTTCATGGAATCTTATCTGAATTATTTGTATGTTTAGACACTGTTATTCAGCGAGCTGGAACTACTTCTTTCTCAATACTTTCCTACGACACATAAACATTCTGTAACTAGATATAATCACCCTTGTGTCTTGGCTTGTAATTGTAACTCTTAGCTAACGTTGCTTACTCCATGAGGAGCAGAAGCCATACTATTGATTGTCTGTGTCGGAGGCAATGGTGGTGAAACCATGGGGATGAGCTTGTTGCCTAATGCTTTAAATGGTAGCGGAACTGGTCCGTGTATCAAGTATTTCTGTCATGTCTGTGTCAATAGTTAGCTGTAATAGTGTAACGGTGTTGTCACCAGGTCAAGTGCCATCTGATTAACTCATTCCTTGTTTCTTTGTTTGTAGAATATCCTATTGCGGCGACAAGTCATTCAAACAAATTTACACGATTCTATATTACAACCGGGCATATAATCTTAATGAAATGTCGAACTCCGAAAACTTGCTGGGTTTATTTTTCCTAAAAAATGCCAATAATGTCTAATGTATGACAGTGATATTTTTTTAACCTTGTCGTGAGAATTGCAAACAAGACGATTGAAACTAATCAAGCCTTTTTTCAGAACACAATTTTTTACCAGTTTTCTCTGAAACAAAGGATTTCAATGACGATTTTCTTTTTTAAAAAAGCCCATGAGATGTCGAATTACATTCTAGCACTCGGTATTTTTTTAAAAACCAACCCAACTCGCAGACTTTTTCTCCGTGTCATCATGACGTCTGCAGAAGTAATACCCTCATCACGCGATCCTTTGGAAACCTCCAAACCAATAGGAGTTAATTGTTGATTTTAGAAGTTCGGGTATTGAGTGTCGCCCTAATTGTCGACTCTCTGACACTAATGATGAGCCGTTCTGATGAAGAACGACGATATCTGATTCCTGCTATGTACAGATTAACGAAATGCCTCTCTTGGTGGCGGTTGTGACTCGTCATTCAAGGGACATCAAGAAACGCAACAAATCTCCCTGAGATTTCCTAGAAAAACTGACTTCTGGATCGCTGGTTCTAAAGTACACTTGTCATCATTTATTTCCAGTATACACGTGCTGAACACAACTACCGGTACTTTCTCACGCAGATTATCCAATTTAAATCTTAACAACCGCCGTAGTCTTTTACATCTCCCAAAACGGCAGAACCGGTACTTCTCCTAAATCGGTACTTCTCCTAACTACAATTCTAATGATTATTATTTGGTTTACACCAGGTTTCTCAGAAATCAAAATGGTTGATCATGCCACAGGTATTTAGACTAACACGAGGGCCACAGCCACAGACAAATCACACGAGGGCCACAGCTACATAGGGATTGAACGGCGTTTTGTTTTAAATTCTCATACCGGTATGAACCCAAATCGGTTACATCCATATTGCATGAAGCCCTCTAGGAATATATGGATGTAACCAATTGCGTTCATACCGGTATGAAAATTAAAACGCCGTTCAATCCATATACTTACATTTTTACTATAGAACAATTACTTAATTAGCCCTATTTAAATAAAATTGGCGCCATTAATTTACCGTTGTCATCTGGGCATTCTCCAAGTTATCCGAAGCGAAGCGATAAGACTCTCATTGAACAAGGTTAACATATGAAGTCATAAGTAAACCACGTGTGACGTCACGGGAGTTTTTGCTTTTTTGCTTTCATACTCAAATGAAATGCATTTCTGCTGGTAATGTTCATATCGTGGGTTGCAGCGCAAATGTAAATATAGACAATTGACACGAGGGCCATAGCTACAGACAAATGACACGAGGGCCATAGCTACAGACAAATGACTCGAGGGCCACAGCTTCACAGATGTGACCCAATGGGGCAAAAGATACAGAGGAGTAACAGGAGGGCGACAGCTATTGATAATTTCCACGAGGGCCACAGTAACAGAGAAATGACACGAGGGCCACAGTTACAGAGAACTGATATGAGAGCCACAGTTACAGAGGAGAAACACGAGGGTCACAGTTACAGAAGAGAAACACGAGGGCCACGGTTACAGAGGAGAAACACGAGGGCCACAGTTACAGAGGAGAAACACGAGGGCCACAGTTACAGAAGACTGACACGAGGACCACAGTTACAGAGGAGAAACAGGAGGGCCACAGTTACAGAGAACTGATATGAGAGTCACAGCTTCACAGGACTGACACGAGAAGGTGCTTCCTTACTGCTTATTTCTAGTGATTATTAAACGACACAAGGTGGTCGAACCTGCTGATTAATAAACGACACAATATGGTCGAATCTGCTGATTATGAAACGACACAAGATGGTCGAATCTGCTGATTATTAAACGACAATAGATGGTCGAATCTGCTGAGTATTAAACGACACAATATGGCCGAATCTGCGGATTATTAAACAACACAAGATGGTCGAATCTGCTGAGTATTAAACGACACAATATGGCGGAATCTGCGGATTATTAAACGACAATAGATGGTCGAATCTGCTGAGTATTAAACGACACAAGATGGTCGAAACTGCTCATTATTAAACGACAAAAGAAGGTCGAATCTTCTCATCATTAAACGACACAAGATTGTCAAATCTGCTGATTATTAAACGGCACAAGATGGTCGAATCTGCTGATTATTTAACGACACAAGGTGGTCGAATCTTCTCAATATTTAACGACACAAGGTGGTCGAATCTGCTGATTATTTAACGACACAAGATGGTCGAATCTGCTGATTATTTAACGACACAAGGTGATCGAATCTGCTGATTTACTATCGATGTTGAATGTAGCTTGAATTTCTTAGCTTTCTATCTTTAAATCAATATAAACAGCAACAATTGAAACGACGCAGATTATTACCAATGCTAAAGAAACATTTTCTGATATTCTTTATTAGAAAGGACCTCAAGAAACCTTTCAATATCATATTGTATATTCTAATTGTACGGTACCTTTTCTGTTAGTATTTTGTTGCATAACTGGATCAATATATATTATTGTTGTTTAAATTGATGTTATTGTTTAAATGAATACTGTTGTTTATTATTATTTATTTATTTTATTGGATATTATTATTGTTTAAATAGATATTGTTGATTAAATGGAAAATAATATTGTTTATTATGAAAAGTAGTGTTGTTTAAACGGAAACCATTTTTTTAAAATCACGATTATGACGAAAAGGCACCCTTCAGTGAATTTCATTTAACCGATTACAGGTCGACAGTCTGTCAAGTTTCCTGTTATGTTGGTCAATTAGATAAGAACAAACGATATGAGGTTAGCCCATCAGTCGTCCCTTTTCTGCAGTGTACTCGTACACACTCAACCCATTCACCCCTAAAGTCACATCTGAACCTTACCAAATCATAGACTGGGCAAGTCCAGTTTAAATATGTAGGGGTGAATGAGTTAAAACAAGCCCCGCTTTTCTCCAGTATGACCAATGGGATGGACTTTCGTACCGCTTGTTACTGGTCAGTACCTCATTTATAAAGGGTCAAGTTGGCCTTTTCCGTTCAACTTTCAACATGTCATTTGTTATTACTCAGCGTAATGCTATTCTGTCAAACACCAGTCTATAAAGGACGAAACATTCTTTTCGCTGTACATATTTTTATAGTGCTTTTCAATTTAGAATTCATCAATATCACTTCGTTTGTTGATTTATATACGTGATAAAACAGTGGTAAAACACCATGTCACACCTTTCGCCCCAGGCTGTGAGCATACCCGCCACTCGGCCCTACCAAGCTGTAGTAGGCTCATTGCACTATATGGTAAATTTTGAATTGCTGATATTTTCAGAATTGTTTTAAACTGCAAAGAAAATATTCGAGACCGAGAAATTAAAACGATTATCATCAGATTATATACACAAACATGCACTTACTTTTACGTAAATTTTCAAAACTTTGATTTTCAGAATTCGACTTGACGGGTCATCAAGTTAAGGACACTTTGATAACCTGAGTTCGGGTTGTAAGCATGACAGTGCAAACAGTAAATGTTACACTTAACATAGGATACCACAATGGTGCCAGGGGCAGTGTACTAAATATCACTTAACACACAATAACAGATACACAACAAACACGCTGAGGAGTAATCAATTCAGCCACCTACGTATTTACAGAATATCTATATTCATCACTTTACTCAGCACGGTGTCGTCATTAATTAATTCACCTAGGTAATTACGAAGGACCTATACATAAAATATTAAACTCATGATGATCGCTGAAAATTATCGAGAATTGAAATGAACAAATATCATATAATTGTCTACCAACGCATATAAAACATAAGTGTATGACGTTATACTACATAACAACGAGGCAATAGTACAACAGGGTGTGGATGTGGGATTAGTTCACAGTACAATACAATAGTGTGAAAGGAAATGTCAGCTTGAGTAAAGAGACAGTATTGATTGCCAGCGTAATCCTAATTCTAGTCTACGTATTCAAACAAACGTTTTGTCATTTAGCACGTAACCAGTGACAATACATTGATGTCTGCGGCCTTAATGTTCCTGGTGCTATATGCTGCATGTAGAGGTGTCATTGACCTAGATTTACAGGGCGGGCGTCGTCGATGAAGCAGAAGACGCTTGCCCTTCATTGACCTAGATTTACAGGGCGGGCGTCGTCGATGAAGCAGAAGACGCTTGCCCTTCCGGAACGTCTGGTCTTGTGCAAGGGTATACACGTAAATCGTTCATATGTTGTTCTAGTTTTATCGATTTTTAGTTCGGTTTATGAATTTGATGATCCTTCGACTTTCTCTTATTATGCTATGTGTGATGTGTTGAGTGTTGGAAGGAGAAAGTAGGACATCAGATGTAACTGGACTTATAACAGTTGTTGATAGAAACAGTATGCCAAAAATCATATCAACTGTTCCATTCAGCTGTTTCGTCCTACAAGGACTCATCGGTAATACTAAGAGACAAAGAGGTGGAAACGCAAATATGTCTAAATTTCTGTTGAAACAGAAGGGGAGATGCATAAAACCCCTTAATTACTTCAGTATGTGGATTTCAAAAACTAGAGAAGTTCTGGTTTCGTTTAGATTTTAATGACGAGTAAAGTGTAAATATTATGAACTGTGACACTACTAAGAGATAAGTATGGTCATCAAGGTTACGACAACCCTCGGGGACTAAACCTCCACCAGTAGAGTATACCATGTTGTAGTTTGGAAGGTGAGCGAACGACACACCCAATTGATACGCGCTCCCTTAATGTGTTAACTTTTTATATCGCAAATATATACTCTAATTTTAAAATATCGATCGAGGAAAATTCATTTATATCAAGAATTGTTTTTTTGCGAATAGAAATTGCCAATTTCTCTGTCCGCAATATGTCGCCTGTCAGGAAGGACGTAATTTCATCAAACTTGTCAATAATGGCCTGTACATGTTGGAATGGTGACAGCCTTATCACAAATGTATTTCATCATAGTGTGTCAATTGACAACTCGACACAGAGAATCGATTTTTATAAAGCAGTATGGCATCTATTGCTGCGCTTCAGATTATTTAATTCCAAAATCTGAAAGCCCTTTAGTATAAAAGGCTACATATTTCATAGAGCAACTTGTAACGCCATTTTGTATTTTGACCGAGAAAATAATAATGAAGAGCGGACTATTTTACTGAATTCGGTCAGGTACTTAATAAAGTCAACACAAACCGAGCTCAGCAGGGGAGCTATAAAACCATTAACAGTTTTAGGGATAAAATCTATGGCTCAAACGGATGTTACCTTTGTTTTGATGAATCATAATAATATGTTTCATCTCTCGCTCTCTTCCTCTGACGTCAGCACTGGTGACATATTTGTCGTCCCAGGAGAGACCTAACGACGCTGGTGGTCGGACCGGGAGTCTGTGTGTGATCACCACATCCTACTGACCAACACCATCCCCCCCTCCGTCAACCTCGTGTACAAAGCATGGTTAGCATGATTAACAAATAAACCGGATATTTGTTTAAATGAGCTCCAAAACCTCTACACTATTGTCTTCGTTAAAAACTGACAGAAAGTACTTACCAATCATTTTAAATGTAAGGTACAATGCAGTTATTGTTACAAGCATAACAAGTGTTGGTTGAAGCTAACACATCTTACACTTACTACCAATTGGTTATGTTGACGATGATAAAATAATAGATACATCGTTATTCTCCGCCTCCTAAACCATTTCCCAACACTGACTGAGCGAAATATTTCCTGGTTACGAGCTGTATGGCCAGTCGTAAACACGTTTTTTATACTCTCATACAACATAATTATATCACATTGTGTTAGATTGATATAACGGGAGATATCAACACACCACGTACCACCGCAGCGTCTAGGGAAACCACCGTGACAATGGTATACTAGAGATTCAAAGTAACAGAGTACATCGTTTAAGAATTTAGTTTGTCGATGCAGGCAGCCATACAAATTAACCATTTTACTGCTCCATATAGCTATATCTTTAAGGCCAAAAGAATGAAAATCCATCTCTAAATGCATCGGAAGGTAAAGACACCTAAAAAGCTTTTGATAACGTGACAAACTTACAACGTTTGACTGTAACAGTTTAGCTATTCTTGAACTAGCATTTCATGTAAATCGCGCCAATATATATATCAGGTACATGGTAGCGGTGACCCCGGGGCCTACTAGTCTAGCAGTGTAATCACAAGACATCGACAACATTGGAACTCAAAATCTTAGCGAAAACACAAATCTAAAACAATAGGAAAATACTTGTACTATTACAAAATAAACGCGCGAAACCAGGCGCGCCACAAGGGTAGGTGTTTCCCGCGCCACATGTGGTACTAGTAATAGTGTCATCACAACATCTATCTAATTGTTTAACCTAACAATGTTCCGAAGTTTCAACAACCATGCTACCTGCAGTTGATACAGTAAAGACTCCATGGTACATACAGGTATGTGAGAACGTTGCATCTCAATTTTCTCAAAATCAATATCAGTAAAACAAAGCAAGTCTCAAGTGTCATGTCTCAAATATTTTGTGTGTCAAGCTCTTTTTTGTCTAACACTGGAAAACACAAAAACAAATACCAGCTACATTCTAGCGGATCTGTTTCCGCCGTCTTTAGAAGCTGAAATGATACATGTGCACACTTATGGAAGGAAAGATAAAGTCCTTTAATTTCACAGTTTGATGTGTTGACGTTTAGTCCCCGAATAACAATAATTTTGACAACTGTTTGAATGTCTTCTACTCTGCATACTTTGTAACTGAGGCCACACCAGACTCTTCCTGTCACAATATCACATTGGCGATCAGATCACTACCAAATACTTTAACAAACACACTGATTTTTCATTTTAAATATCGTTACATTCTCTTTCCTCAGCAGTAACATATCCGCTTTATACACGTTATGCATATGCATATCCTGCTCATAAAATGTCATGTAATGTTTTACCGTTTACTCAGTAAATGTCGTTAACCTGCCTTGACGGAGACGTCACGACTGGCACCATATGTTGGGCTGGAAACGGTTACACTTCAGGAGAACCTGACTTCGATCCCAATTATTTTTTCCCCTTATTCACGATGCCATTGAAGCTGTGTTATTTTGTTCTGCATAGGGATTGCAATGTCTGTCGTGATAAAACACTCGTTCATTGTTTTTTTTTTATCGTAATGCAGCATTTCTACAAATGTTTCAGAATACTTCTTTGGCTTGTAATGGTTTTAATTCCTTCTTCAAATATCTAGTGATCACATTTATGTTTGGTGACGGACACTTACACTCGTAGAGTTGACGGGCGACATCATGGTGGTAGCCACATGTGGTGCCTATTATACTTAACCTTCGTGAACACCTGTTTGTCATTTTTTTGCTGCGGGTTCGTTTTGTTTTGGTGTCGCCTCATTTGTCGAGGTTGTTGTATTATATCGACTTATGAGGTTCCCCATTTTATTCGATTTGTAGCGTGACGTGATGTAATCCACTTTTAAACAAAACATCATCAAAGAGGGTGTACATACATTTGTGTCGAAACAGATAACAGTGTGACGTGTAAATGGGAGGTTTTGTTTGACAAAAACGATAATATCTGGTGGACGTTAAACATCAACTCAATCTGTTATGGTTAACTAAACAATACAAAGTTGAGGACACATGGCATTTCTTTTTAAACAAGAATTGACATTTTTTATGAATAATGAATATCAATTGCATTTTGTTTTTCTGTTGTGGGGAAAAAAATGCGTGCCTCTTTTATTGAGGGGCAAATTATATGCAAACCTCTTCGACCGTCGATCTGTTGTTTCATAGATTCCGTATAAAAACCTTTGTATTGTTATATCGTAAAACAGGCTAGTATTACATCTGAAGTGCATTTAAACTTGATTATGTGATCAACTTATATACAATGTTTTTAGCTGTTTTGTAAAGAGAAACAACATCGGATATGCGTTTGTTTGTAATGATCCCCCATTGTTTTTTCATCCCAGTCATCAGCCATTGACACAGGTCTGTATTACGTTAGCGTAGTCCCCGATGTGTTTGATAAAAGTCGTGTTCACATGGAGATTACGTAGCGATGTCCATAATATAATCGTGTAAAAAAAATGTCTTAACAAAGTCGCGATGATCTTTTACAATGGACACAAATTAAAACAAAATAAATTGTTTGTTTACGAACGAGGCAGTGAGGTTAATCTCAGCAGGTCTATCTCAACATCACCGCTGAATGAATAAAGCGTTTCCTCAGATACATTGAATACAAGGGCAATAGAAACAGCATTTCCGTAATTGTATACTTTAAAAAGCAAGGGAAATGACCTCATCAATTAAATTCTATACCTTTAAGTAGATTAAAATTAAGTCCTAACCGCTAACATGTTACCCAGACTTGGAGCTTCAGTGTAAAAGTACACACATTACATAATCCACGTGAACATTGCTTCTATCAATAGGTTTTAAAGAAACTTCCTTACGTTTTAAATATTTAACATACCAATACTTGACCATATAATTAAAGCACTGACTTAGCTCATTTCCGTTAGTGAATAGTATATTTAGACCGACAGGGGTCTAACCGCAAGGTGTAGTTAATAGGGATCGGCATAAGCTCTGCAATACATACGTGAGAAAGTGGATATCGGAAGTTATGATTTACGACAGAAAAAGACGAAACTTTATACATTAAACACTTGCATTAATAGTAACAAGGCTAATTCCGTCCTGTAACCCCGTAAGCTGACACAATGCTGATTCCCAGACAAAGGAAAGGGCCCTTAGTTGCGTTAGTGTGACTTACATGGCGAATTTTCCGTTTGACATCACAGAATGTCATCTCTTAACGACAGTTCACCACAGCGTCGTTCAGGTTCATTAGTATTTCATGACTTAGTCTCATTAAATACCCGGAGTTGCGTTATCAAATAAAGCATGAAAACACTTTTTTATACCAAGCAGAAAGAGAGGAGGCATAAATAACGTGAGTAATGAAGGGAAGTAATGAGAGTACAATACCACGAATTATAACGTTACAATGAGTCTGTCGAAACAATACGAAATCGTGTAATTTACGATTTTTAAAAACTTGATAATCACCTTAAGGGGGTCCTACAACAACGCTGTGTCATGGCGACAACTGTCAATTTGAAGTTACGTTTAAATAACGACTGAAGCGAAACGGGGAAAAAGTACCAACTACAGCAGGACGAATCGGGACAAGCTGAAACGAACAGACAAAAACAGGAACGAAGAGACACAAAAATGAAAGGAAACGTAGGCAGAACCATGAAAAAATTACTTAATTTACTCGGTTGTCCTAAAAAACAGTTGAAGAAGCATAGATATATAAAAATACAGTTTATTTGAGTCGAATGTCATTTCTGACTAGTCCTGGCGTATTTGGTACATCTTTCCGGGGACTAATGAAAGTATTTGTAGTTGTTTTATCATGTTAATAGCGTGTATCTTGGAGGAACCATGGATCAAATATGACTCTTTTATGCCATCATTTAAATTCATAGAAAAAAATCATCATTATCATTACAAAAAAAAGGTTATGTTTGATTTTAAGTTTTAGGAAATTGCACAAAAGTGGCCCGTTTAATGCATGTTTTGCCAGGTCAACGTGAAGGTTTGACGGAAAAGCCTTTGGAACAGGCAACTTTTCCGGAAATCGTAAGCAGAATATAGCCTTCGTTAACACTCTCAGTACTGAAGACAGGAATTAATTAAATCAAAATGTGTGTTTTATTGTCGTTACCAGAGTGTGCTTACCCTTCAGAGTGACATTCTGCCGTGTGATTGGTTTAATGGGTGACAAACTATGGCAACCTGACAGCGATTAGTCTCTGTCCTTAGGAGGAGCACGGACAGGGCACAGCACCCAGAAGGGGCGTAACCCCTATTGATGGGCAGAGACGGCCGTTACACAGGAATTAAATCCGCAGCATCGCGAGTTGTCCATTTCAAGCCGTCTATGAGGATAACTTAAAATAGAGAGTCGTATAATATTGACAAGGAGACGATCGACATTAACTGGCATTACAATGCAATATGTGTCTACAGAGAATTATATATCTGAGTTAAATTTTGGAAGTCGTAATTCTGGTTATATGATAACATCTGGACTGACGTACAAGTAGTTTTCCAGGCGGGAAATCAATACGTCTCTGCTATTTTATTGGCCTCGCTTGGATTTAAGTTTAAGCAATCCTCATTTTAAATGTTTCTGATCATTTGACGTGAGAATTTACATTTCTCTCACTTCTTTCACATGTCTGGGGTTTTTTCAACTGAATTTGAAATAGTCATTGGAACACAAAGTATAGAACACCTGTTAAAACAGAGTAAGTCGATGCAGAAAATCAAGCCGAATAAACCTATACTGTATCGTATTGTTAATCGTACGTTTCAGATAATGGTACCTTCGGTGGACAGAATGAAAACCATACGTCACAACACATTCTAACACAAATGTAGAAATAGCAAAAAGGTGGTTATAAAACTATTCATAACGCTACAGATTTTTATTTGTTTTAAGTAATTTATGTAAACTGTACCATGATAAATTCCTACTTAAGGCTACGGCCAATGTTGTTTACTGGTAAGACAGTCTTGTGACATGAATTAGTTTCAAGAAAAGCGATATAAAGTTCGCACATATTTCGTATCTTAATAATTAGTACGTTGCTGAAGATAGCAACAAACAAAACCGGTTTTTTAATGATCAGGTTATTTCGCCTTATTAGGACTAATCAGCGTTAATAAAGGTAAAACAATTAATGTGTAAAGTGTTTCAAAACACGTGGAAGTACTGCAAAGGGGGAATGCTGTGTATAAAACGTTTCACAACACTACGAAGTTACACCTGTTAGCTATAACAGATATCTAAATCAACTTTTCCAACTTAAAGCAAATTCGAACAATGAACTTACAAATAAACTATTTGAAAAAAAAGAAAGCCCAAAGACTTGTCAATCAAATCAAAAATCGATTTATATGCAAGTTAACAATCGCATTCACATGTAAAATTACAGCACAACGGGAATGATACGTATAAACCCCGTTATAACATTACACAACTATTGGCTATAAAACATATACATGATAACTCGGCAAACACCATATAAAAACATCTAAAAATGAAAACGCTATTTGCACGCTGATTTTTTCACCTCATTTTGGAGGAAGTGGGTTCTACAAAAAATAGTTTGGAAAGTTGGATTTCTGCAATGCATGTGGAACCCATTGGAATGATTGGAAACTCATCAATGAATGTCACATGCTGTGTACATATATGTAAGTGTATATAGAAACCGAAATAATGGGATAAGGTATAACAGAGCTTCTTCAGGGAATACCCAACTACTGTTACGCTTCTACAGAAACACCAAAACATGGTAACTCCTCCACAGGAACACCTAAATAGGGTTACCCTTCAACAGAAACACCTAAATATTGTAACCCTGCTACAGAAACACCTAAATATTGTAACTCTTCTACAGAAACACCTAAATATTGTAACTCTTCTACAGAAACACCTAAATATTGTAACTCTTCTACAGAAACACCTAAA
>JAUMHH010156555.1:0-18317 GCA_032359455.1 Chlamys rubida | reverse complement strand
TGTTCCTCACTGGTGACACAGCTCAGAGCATCATGCGTGGGATAGCTTTCCGCTTCAATGACCTCAAGTCCATCTTCCACTACGCTAAACAGGCCCACGAGACGGTATTAAATATCGAAGTCCCAAAGCAAGTATACCAGCTTACTCATAATTATAGATCTCATGCTGGCATTCTGTGTCTTGCTTCCAGTATCCTTGATCTCATGGTCCGTTTCTTCCCAGAATCTTTTGACCGGCTAGAGAAGGATCAGGGTCTATTAAACGGTCCGTCACCAGTATTGTTAGAGTCATGTAGCTTCAGTGACCTTGCCGTTCTGATGCGTGGCAGTCGACGCAAAACGTCACACATTGAATGTGGAGCACATCAAGCAATATTATGTGTTGATGAAGCAGCAAGGGATCGCATCCCTGAGGAGTTACAGCTAGGACTTATTCTGACAATCTATGAGGCCAAAGGACTTGAGTTTGATGACATTCTGCTCTACAATTTCTTCAAAGACTCACAGGTATAAATTAAAATTCTCAAAAAGTCTGCCCTTACTAGTGAGTGGATAAGCATAACTTCTCTCAAAATGACGTTAATCTGATATGAAATCATAGCTCATTTAAGATTCTCTCTGTAAAGAAATGTTCTATCTGGATTGTAATGTGATAATCCTAACTGCTGAAGCCATGAAAAAGTGTTAGAATAGAGGTCAGTGCTGAGAAAATGCTTGTAAATAAGAATTATCTTTGAACAGTGCTTGATTTTATGTATTGGAGACTATTCAAAGGTTATCTATTTTATGAATGACTACTCCAAACTTTGTTAATAAGCGGAGGACTTTGTGTTGATATCAATTGATCATAAAATGGTAACTACTTATTTAAATCAGTGTTCTCATCAAAAGCAAGTTGCCGGCAAATGTAGCCTGCTATTCATGAACTTGGAACCAGCTATTTTTAGCCCACCTGCTCGATTGGCAAGTGAGCTTGTGCCATGGCGCAGCGTCTGTCGTCCGTCCGTCCATCCGTCAACTTTTCCTTTAAAACGCTACTAGTTCTGAACAGCTTAGTGAATTTTAACTAAATTATAAACGGTGGGTGTGACCCCCCTAGGGCCAGAGGGGTGGGGCCAAACAGGGGAAATAGAGGTAGACCTTTAAAATTCTTCTTCTAATATAGGGATGAAGGGATTTCATCCCAATTTGATATGGAACAACCTAAGTCGAAGGATACTCAATTGTGTATCAACGGTGGGTGTGACCCCCTTAGGGGCAAAGAAGAGGGTCGCAATAGGGGAAATAGAGGTATAACTTTAAAAATACTTCTTTTACCATTGGGATTAATAAGGGATTTCATCCCAATTCGGTCTAGAGCATGCTTGGGCAAAGGGTACTAAATTTTTGTATAAATGGTGGATGTAGCCCCCCTTAGGGTAGAGGAGCAGGGCCCAATAGGGGAAATAAAGGTAAACCTTCAAATCTTTAAAATCCTTCTCCTCTTTGTACCATTGGAGGGATATTATCCAAATTAGGCAGGATCATCCTTCGGCAAATGGGACTTAATATTATATAAAGAGTGGATGTGGCCCCCTTGGGTGCAAAAGGGCGGGGCTCAAAAGGGGAAGCTGAAGTTTAAGTCTTCAAAAACCTTCTTCCTCTGTACCATTTGAGGGATTTTATCAAAATTTGGCCAGGATAGGGCATCCTTGGGCAAAGAGGACTAAAGTTTGTGTAAAACGTTAGGGTGTGTGCCATCTTGGTGCAGAGGGGATGGCATCAAAAGAGGAATTTGAGGTTTAAATTTTTAAAATCCTTCTCTTTCTGGTGGGATTTTATGTAATGGGATAATTTCCCATGGTTGCTTTAACATTTATTATCCAGGTGAGCGATACAGGCCCTAAAAAAAAGGTGATTAAATTTTGTTATGAAAGTCTGTATAAATCATATAAGTAAATACTTCTTTCAATCCAGGCAAACAAGGAATGGAGGGTTGTCACAGAGTATTTGGAAGAGCTGGCCATGGGAACTAAAGGAGCAAAGGGAGACAACTCCGCATCATACCAGGAAAGTCTTGTACAGATTGACGCTGGTAAGGAAAATTCAGGTGCTATTCCGATACTAGACATACACAATGAGAAAATAATTTTGTTTTGTTTTTGTCTGATGAATAAAGAATTCAAAATTATGGAAACATTTACTGTATTGTTATGGATATGTATGATTTTGTTGTTTCCATTGTTTGGCAGACGTACTACAGCAGACCAACCGACCTAGGCCCCTGAAGTTTGATAACAGTCTACACAAAGTACTCAACTCTGAGCTTAAACACCTGTATACAGCGGTGACTCGTGCTCGCGTAAATGTGTGGATTTTTGACGAGGACCAGGACAAGCGGGCACCCATATTTGAATACTTCAAGGCTCGAAAACTAGTTAAGATCCTCAACAGCACAGATGTGGATGAAGGTAGTTATCGTACCAGATTCATATTGATATCTTTAAGAAATTTGATTTCTAAATTAAACAGTTTTAAGTGTAACATGCATCCTCTAGCTTTTTTAAAAGAATTTTTCTGAAATTTACAGGACTCCTATGAGTTTTACCCTTGTCAAGTATACAGAAACATGACTCAATCATACGAGTAAATAATCTCAAAACTAAGGCAATACAATATTAATCACTTGCTGTCATTGTACTTGTTTGTTTTTAGCTCACCTGCCCGAAGGGCAAGTGAGCTTATGCCATGGTGCGGCGTTCGTCGTCCGTCCGTCGTCAGTCCGTCCGTCCGTCCGTCCGTCCGCTCTCACTGGGAGGTACTTGTGTGGGCTTTGGTCTGTACAAATGATACTTGTGTGGGTTTTTGGACTTGTAGGGTGCACCCCAGAAAAATTACCCCAAAATTCGTTTGTTATGGTGAAAATATTCCCACAAGTTAAAAATCTTTATTTGCACCCCACAAATTTCGTGGTCATCTGGATATCCGTTTCTGTCATGGCCAAGACCGTAGACGGCATTGATTGCACCGTTTGGTTTGTGCAGAGTTGCGTCCCCTGGTCACGTGACATTACTGTCCAATCAGAATAACGTTTACATTTTTAGCCGCCATATTGGAAAGGTGCCCATGAAGCAGAGCTCGTCACGGTAAGTTTTATTTTACTGAACTAGTTAATATTACGATGATTATTATTAAATGTCATATTGTAGGCATATCCTTAACTTATATCGATATCGTGAGCAACTCTTTAATTTAAAACAGAGACATGACATTCATTTTAGAAGGAGAGTTTACATGGTATGGCTACACAAGTTTACATTGACCCGTGACGATCCAAATGAAACCAGTCCACCCTAATTGTATATTCTCGTTTACCGGAATGTGCCTGCGTTTTTACAGGCATACATTGTTATCTATGTTTGAAGCATAATATCTTCGGTAGAGTTTTTCGTAACGGAAATATTAACATCGACTAATGAGACTAGATTCTAGTGGTGTTCCGATATACTGGCGGAATTCCTACTGGCGATAGTCAAAATAAAAATCGGAACTCTGTCGACTAAGAAATGCATACGTCATTATAACCACTAGACTAGGATTTTCCATCCTCAATTATCAATCGGTAATAAATAAAACAATCGACAGCAAAACAAGCCATACATCGTTGCAAAGTCGGTAAAGCGAATCGGGGCGAGTAACAGGCATGCCGCAAAGCGGCCGTATATTATGGTGTTCGCTTGAAAACAAAACGATAAATAAAGCGTTTTTAGGTAATTGTAAGAAATAAACAAGTGAAGGAACATATAATATGTCATCAAAATTATTACAAATGCAAGAAATGTTGGATCTAACGCAAGTACGAACATGTAGTCTCTGCCGTAACTATAAACAAAATGGCGGAGATCGATGCTCGACCTAATTTTTTCTACCGGGGGGCAAAATCCGAAGACTAGAAGAAAAAAAAAATGAAGTGGGTCCTGATAATAAACAGACCTTTGATGTGACGAAATCTGTTTGTAGACATTGTATATAAAAGCTTACATAAATTCAACTTAAATTGTCACGATCATATAGTACTTCATTAGCAGCTGAAAACGAAAGTAAGACAGTTGTAATTTTGACTAGGCCTACACGTGATTAAAAAATCCCACTTGCATTACGGACACAATAAAACAGTGGCATATTTCACTTAAGTGTTCTGTAATTGTTCAATTTTGATGTTGCAACTGTGTGTGCTTAAAATTATGACTGATGTCAGACTTATTTATTTAATATAATCTCATGTTTTGTTGATTTCCAATACAACAATGTTTGAACATAAAACTGCTCTGTTTAACTGTAATTGAATAATTCAATTTAAAAACAAGCTATGTCTTACACTATTGTATGATTTATTTTCAGATGGGTCGCAGAGCAAAGCGACGAGCTAAGAACACAGGTAAATTATTAGCATATCATATATAGGAATTATGTTTATCGTTTCATAAAAATGCCTTTGATGCAAGATTTTTTTGGTTCAGAGTTATTGCCCTTAGTTTGAAATCTTGAATATTTTCATCCATCTTTCAAAATGGCTGATGTACAGGAGTTGCTGTTAATTATAATCTTAGTGGTGATGATTTTGATACTTGCAATTGCCATATCAATTTATATCAAAATGCTACATACTTTCCAAGTATGGACTAGATTGTTTATATCATGGAATACAGATTTAAACTAGTTGTGGTACGTTAACTATTGTAATCCAATTTAAAAACTTTGATGTGAACTAATTTTCTTCACTGTTTTACACAATGATATCAAACAATGAGCTTACCTGTATTAGGTTTAATTAATGTTGTATGTTAGTAAACATACTACCCTGTGGTTTGGCAAAGCATGCCACACTGTCTTAGATATATATACAACATGATCTTTTGCTGTGTTATTTATTTTTGCTAACAAATGAAAATGCAGCCCAGATTACTGGTAGTTTCGGGTCCTTTCTTTCTTGTTATATTTTAACTAACACTTGTGGCAGATGTATCCCAGAAGTAAATGTCCATGCTATTGGTTTTATTTACTTAAGTGCAGCCCAGGACTATGAATAGATATATAATATGTCAATTGTCACCCCAGGTGTGTCATGACAATGTTACCCCAGAAGTCAATGTCCATGCTTTTTACATTAGTGCAGCCCAGAACTATGGATATGTCACCCCAGACATTATGGCCATATTTCACCCTAAGTCAGTGTCCATGATATTTATATCCTGTCGCCAATGAATTTTGGTGTGTTGGTAGGCATGACTTTCAGCCAGCTCAAGTTCTTTATATAACTGGTTAGATATAGTATTTACCATGGCTAATTCAGTGCTCCATACAACTTTTTTGATCAGGGACTAGAGAAGTATTGTATTCCAGCTGTTGCACCCAGGCCTTCTCCATTGACGACAGAACTTTTTCAATGGAATTTTTATGTCAGTTTTAAGGTGTCAAATATGCCTGTATGCCACTGATCTTGAGCACTTCTAATTGGTGAGACAGACCTTTTCCATGCCTTTCTGTATTCTATGTATTTGTGTGTAAATAAGCGAAAAAAATGAAATTGTTGGTGAGATACGAAAGGTACCTTGCTACTTAAAAAAAGAAACATAGATAAATCACTAATACTCTATTTTAATTTCAGATCCCGTCCTTGGTACAAAGAAAAGGAAAGAAGTAAATGTATGTATTTAGTGTAATATTTAATTACTTTTAATATGATATATATTTCATGAATTAATTGTTAGGCGGTATTCTCCACAATTAATTTTGAAAATATCATTAGGATCACAAAGAGGCATACACAAGCATATTGTGGCCTCACACATCATAACACACACACACAACTCGCATACATAGGGAGGCTATCACCTTTAAATTACAATATCTGTTAATAGGACATTAAAATAAACTAATTATTTGATTTGATTTTTATTATTCTTAAAGGAATATCCAAGTCAGGAAGTTACAGAGGGCATGGCTGTCTGGGCACAGTTACCAAGGTGCCCTGTGTTGTGGCCTGTAAAGGTGCTGGATGTAGATCAACATTTGTGTACTGTGCTTGTTAAAAGTGACAATGCTGAGTAAGTATTCAGTTTTGTGTTTTATACTCCATAACGGTATTAAATTATGCGAGTCATTGATGACGTTTTCATTGATAAACAACTTCACCCTTGCTTTCACTTCCTAGAAAACAAAATGTAAAGGACATTTGCTTAATGCTATAATGATATAATGATTGAATTTAACTTTTCTCAAAGATGAAAGGAAATGTTTTCCATAAATTTCACATTGAAATTGTTCACAAAGGAGTCATATTGTAGTATACATGAATTGTTTTCAGATTTACTATACATACTAAGGATACCCATCCCTTTCCTGGGAACATTAATTTGATCAAGAAAACTGCACTGGGTAAACACATAGTTCCACTGTCCTTGTTATAATTTCCACTAATTGAAACTAGTGGAAAGATTTTAAAATTTTGTTTGTTCGTTTAGTTTATTTATTTTTTATTTCAATATTTTATTTACTTCTTACAAAGCTAGTCTCAAAAACAGTTTCAGGTACCACACATCATTTGATCATTATACACTGTGTACATATTTCAACATATTAAACACTGGAAAGCACCAGTACACCTAGTCCCAATTCTTGATTTGATTCAAAATTTGAAAGTTACTTTCAATTAGCTATTTAGGCTCTGGATCTTACTTGGATACATATGTAGAGGTTTTTTTTTTTCAAAATTAAAATAAATGACTGGTTCCAGGTGTAAGAAAAGACATAATCATGATTCATATTTTGCATTTAAGCAGTGTAATAATTCTAGTCTAATAAACTTATGATAAATTGTTTCTAGGTAATTTATTGACACCTTTTACTTTTAGTATATAATTATAGGTACAATTGTACTAGAAATACTATGCATGTAACGTTAACCCGTAACAAGAGTGGATCTTGCAATATCTGGCTACAGGAATCATACCGGTATTATGAAAAAAAGTGCTCAACAAACTACTACTGTTTATTATCCCCTCGTGACTGAAAGTTGGAGGGGATATAGGGATATTACTGTACGTATGTATAAACATAGCACCCAGATTTGTTGAGGCTTACTTTCTTGAGGGATTTTGATCCAACTTCACAATCATATAAAGGACCACAATATCTAGAACAAGTTTGAGTTTCAGGACTGCAAGGACAAGGTCACTGTTAGTGTTATAAGAAAATCCTTGTCGGCACTTAAGTGGGTTCATTCCTTGAGGAATTTCATTGAAGCTTCACATACTTGGCCATATTTTATTGCGTATCATTCAAGGTTGACCCACGAGGGGATTGTATTTGCTATGTATTGTTTATAATATTATATACCGTATTTATCCTGTAATAAGCCCAGAGGGTCAACACATAAACTCTGACTCAAAGCAAGGGGGTGGGCTGATTGCAGGACAATGGAATATCATTTGTTGGCATTTATACTGAACTGTAGATGGACATGGGTGGGTTTATTACCAGACATGGGCTTATTACTGGATAAATGTGTACCATTTAGCAAGGTATTGTTCCAAGGCAAGAAAAAGTCACTAGCCTGAAGGGTTAGTTTTTGCCAGTTTTTCTTTTGCCCTGTGTACGATCATGTTGACAATTTACTAACAAACTTCTTAACCAGGATTAACAGAGTAATAATGAAAAGTCGTGACATGTACCGGCAGTTAAATAAATTAAAGCCTAGAAAAGTAACAAAATTTAAACAAAAAATGACATTTTGGTAACAATATGTTTCATATATATAGGATCTTAAATGAGTGTTCATTTCATATGAGATTTTATGAAACGAGTCTTAGAAGTTTTTATTTTTGCGAGCCTTGGCGAGCAAAAATTAAAACTTCGAGACGAGTTTCATAAAATTTCATATGAAATTAACACAAATTTAAGATACGTTTTATCACATAACTAAAAAGAACTACATTTTAACGGATTTCAAAGTCAAAATGTGTTGGAAAAAGCAGCCATTTTGTTTTGCCATCTTCAGTTCTTGACGTCACGTCATTGTCCATATCATGACGTCACAATGGTCATATGACACTAGTGACATACGCAAAAATATTACACGGGCGAATTCACTGGATAACACGGAGATTATGTGATAAACTCTGTTAATGCTGGTGACTTTCATACTGTTCAGTTGTTTGTACTAATACCTGTTTTATTTTTATATATATATTGGTCAAGTCTAAGAATACCTCTACCAAATTTGTTTTATAGAAAATCTTCATTGTTCTAGAAAGAAAGCATTCATCAATTTTAAGTGTTGTACCTTGAACAATTTCATGTTTCCGGTGCCAAGATAAAGATTACCATTATTAGAAATAAAAAAGTCTAGGTGCTAGTATAAATGTATGAGACATTATACTTTGATATATTACAATCTTTGACCAACTTATGTGCACATGTTTGGGTTGTAGTTTTTGATGCCTTGTTAAAATATACTTCAACAAAGTCTGGCATTAGTTTGTGTGTGTGGGGTCACGTGTTGGGGCATGTAACCACCAATAAATGGGGAATATTATAGATTATTTCCTGACATGTGATCCAATATTTATATTAATACTTGCATGCTTCATAGCATTATAAATTCCATGAAGATGAAATATTTAGTTTATTCAATTTAGTGATTTTTCAATATTTATTGGTATAGAATATTGCCTACCCCTAATTATCATAGATTTTTTTTCTCATTCCTTGCAATTTGTTCTTTCAGGTATATTGGCGAAAAAGAACTTGAAAAAAACAGTTGATTGCTTCAACGAGGACATTTCCTGGACAATAGGTAAATTATTAGTACAAATCACTAATTTAGTTTAGCACTCAATCTTTTCCCCTATTTGTTTTTATTTCCAAGAATTCCCAATTATATGCTCCTGTTTGTATGATGTTATTTTTCCGTCGGCGTCAGTCTTCACGTAAAATGAATTTTTTGGAGATTTTGAGAATTGGACACAATTATATATAACTTCTAAATTAAACACTCAATTTACTTCAAATTTGAAAAACATCCTCAGTCCTCACTGAACTATATAGTTGTAATATGTATAATACAGGTTGATTTCAGTTTTGTGTTTTTGAAGAGAGTCATTGTACTGTGTTTAACTGTTTCTCAGGACCCATATAATAATGTACTCTATTAACCAAACTTGGTACAAAGTAAGAAGTGTACATCCCGCATAATGGTAATGGAAATTTGAAGAAATTGCTAAAACGTTTTACTTCTGATTAAATTGACGTAAGATTTGCTGCATACTTCTATTGCTGCATACTTCTATTGAAGAATATCCTGCAATATATATAATACAGGTATTTTGCTCATCCAACTGTATATTCAGTTAAAACTGTTATAGATTTTCAGGTATAATTCTGTTGAATTGTTGTTTTTTTTCTCTATTGTAAAGTTTGTATAATTCTCAGATGAAATGGAAACACCATCCCTCGATGCGACAACAGCCCAGAAAATTTGCACACCCTCCCAAGATGTTACACCAGCTAAAGATCCACTCAAAGACGTCATCGTAGACACATTACCTGAGCTCGAGCATGCCATCGAAAGTGGTTCGGAGTGCCTACCTAGCCATACCTCCAACATGACACCACTCCAAAACGTCACCGTAGATACATTACCTGAGCTCGAGGATGCCATCGAAAGTGGTTCAGAATGCCTACCTAGCCATACCTCCGACATGACACCACTCCAAGACGTCACCGTAGATACATTATCTGAGCTTGGGGATGCCATCGAAAGTGGTTCAGAATGCCTACCTAGCCATACCTCCGACATGACACCACTCCAAGACATCACCATAGATACATTATCTGAGCTTGGGGATGCCATCGAAAGTGGTTCAGAATACCTACCTAGCCATACCTCCGATGGCACTGATGATGAGCCAGAAGATAAAAGTTCCAAAATTGAAGTTGTATGCCCGAGTTGCTCTGAGTCTGATACCGGTAGTGAGATATATCCAATGCTAGCATCATCATTTAAGAAAAGAAACACTGCTGTAGAATCCAACCAGGAAAGTTCCAGCGATGAAAGTGTAGATGAGGATGAGATAGTTCGGGAAAATACTCGCCCAAGCATTTATATTTCAAAACTTATGAAAGCAGATACAACAAAAACTGGATCAAAAAAAAAGATAAACCGGGTATACAACAGTTACCAGTACTGTGGTTTGTGTGATGAGAAAGTCTCCAACTTTGCCCAACACATAGAAAGAAACAAAAAAAAGATTGAACATGCCAACTCAGCTGAAATTAAGGAAATACACAATGAAACAGACAAAAAACAGAAAGATAAGTTACGAACTTTACTCAGGGGAAAATTCAACAATCAGTACAACATCAAAACTTTGCAAAAAGGTAGAGGTGAAATCTTTCTAGAACGTCGTCCCTTGTCATCCTTCAATTTGCAGGAGTATGGTCCATGCCCAGGCTGCCTTTTTTGGATGTCAAAGAAGTTAATGAGAAAACATCAGAAATCCTGTGTGGCAAAAGCAGTTTCTCAAAACATGCGACCATCATCTTCACATTTATTAACCCAATCAGATACAATATCCGGAAGGATACAGCAGATTGCAAGCCCAAATCTCGTGAAAGAAGTCTTTCAGATCATGCACATGGATGAAATAGGAAAGGTTGTCCGGGAAGATAGTTTGATTATACAACTTGGCAATCAGTGGATGGAGAAGAATGTCGGCAATCGACTTAAAAGAGGAAGCTACACTTCCCAGATTCTGAGGCTAGTTGGAAGATTGCTGATAAACTTGAGGAACATTAAGCCATTGCCTGCTGGAGAGGAACAAAGCCTTTGGAATTATCTGAAGCCATCGCATTTTGATGCAATAGTACAAGCCACCTTGATGACAGCTGCACCAGATATGGATGACGAAGAAGACTTGAAGAAACCAAGTAATGCAGTTAAGCTTGGTTTTGATATCAAGCGTCTTCTTAATGGTAAAATAGGACTGTCAATAATAAAGGAGAATAAAACAGGCCGAGCTCATGCTGAGGATCTTCTCAAGACCATGGAAGTGTACTGGGGCACTAGAGTAACAAAGTTGTCTCGTGTCTTGTTGGAGCAAAGGCACTATAATAAGGGCCAAAAACTGCCAGAGCCTTCGGACATTGAAAAGCTCAACAGAAGTTTAAGTGATTCCATCTCCAGCTTGGACTTGACAGTGAAAGACTTCCAAAACTTCATTCATGTTGCTGAAGTGATTTCAGCCAAGTTGGTTATGTACAACCGGAGGAGAACTGGAGAGTTGCAGGCTATAAGGTAAATACGAAGGATAATACATGATCTATTGTCAGTTTGACTTTTTGTAGAAAAGTTTATGGGTGAGGGCAACATTTTCTTTTACAATACTGTATGTGTATGATGAGTTTTTGTGCTGTAGTCATTACAGTATCTTAATATAATTTAAAAGTTTTTCGGTGCACTGGAATTGGGTTGATGTGACATTTACCGCAATATCAGATAAGTAAAAAATATTCAGTACAACAAATGTTTTGACTTATTGCACTAAATAGTTACAGTACAATTTTAAAAATATCTGTTCAAGGATGTACTTTATAAATTTGTTATTACTTTTTTCATGCATGGATACATACTTATCTTGCATAACATCTTACTCAAGCATTTTTCTGACTTTTCCACATACAGCATGTATTTCAAAATCATTGTTTTAAATAATTTCTCTCAGATAAGATTGATATTAGATGAATGTCATGACACATTTTGTTTTCTAGTTTGTGTTATTTTTTGGTCCTGTTAGTTATTCTTTTCAGTCATCATTTGTATTGATTAAAGATCTTTGTGACTTATGTAAAACTTTGTTTCCAGGTTGACTGACTACAAACAAAGGCAGAAAGGACAGAGTGCTGAACATCTCCTTGGACAATGCAGTGCGTTTGAGAAGAAACTCTTGGAGAGTCAGGAAGTAATGACAGTGAGAGGAAAGGTAAACTTTGATAAAACTTCCAAATATTGATTTTAGTAATATGCAGCCTAGCAAATTTTAGTATTAACAAAAAAAACATCATGATAAAAAAAAAAAAAATGTACACAAAAATGAATATTTACCTAACAGTATTAATTAAGTACCCTCTGTTGTCACTTGTAGTTAGCCAATTTGGTAAGTCTTATTATGTCCAATGTATAAATTTGATAAAGATGATTATCTAATTTCTTCTTTTTTTATTATCTCAGACTGGCAGAGGAGTGCCAGTAATACTGCCACATGAAACAAATGAAGCATTAGTATATCTGGCCAATCCAGGTGTCAGAAAAGCAGCATCCATCAGTTCAACAAATGGATACATCTTTGCTGCTAGAGGTATGTATATAGTCACAGCAAAATGTACATCATATGAAGCAATTTTCTTTGAAAATATTGTACCTAAAAGTAAATATTAAAATAAAATTATTATCAAAATATCAATGTGATATCTGTCAGAAAGTTACCATTTTTTGGAGTTCAATTTTCAGGACCTCCTGTACATTTGACAGAATTTTGATATAAGAGTAGTTTTTCTCAGCATTTTCAACCCCGAAAGGTTCCTATGCAACTTTATATATAATACATAGGTGCGCAAACTACACTGTTTTTAGGGTATACAGGCTCTAGTTAGGGCCACATGGTGTCTCACTGGTGTCATATAAAGATTGGTTTAGTGTTAAATAATCATAAAAAACTTTGGAAACAATTATGTGAAATAATATATTAAATTTTATATAAGTTGTCTAGTAAGTATTTTGAAGGATGTTTTCAGTTCTTGACCTGACCTAACATGTTGCATTTGTCAGACAAAATATGATATTAACAGGAATGTGACATTAAGAGAAACATGTTTTTCTACTAATTCTACAGCATTTCCATTCGCCATAACTATAAGCTATTCACATTGAAATATTGTAAATTTTCTTCAGACAATGGTACATTATTTATGGAAGATGCAATTTATTACAAGACTTGAATATCTACTAGCTAATAGTGCTTCTTTAGGAATATCTAGGTATCTTGTATTAAAAGTTTATGTATGTCAACCTCTATGGCTTGATGATTACTTTACATGTTTTAAAACAAACATTACTTTACAGGGCAAGGTGTAGTTCGGGCATATGATGCGTTGGCAAAAGCATGCAGACAAGCAGACCTGGTGGCACCAGAACGCATTACCAGCACAAGTCTGCGAAAATATATGGCTACTGTAACACAGGTAATTTATGCAGAATATTACATTTTTAACATCCCTTAGCACTGTATGTGACCATGATGGTAGCTGGTTTAGACGGTGTCCTTCAATTGTGCAGAATATTGAGCGTTAAGTCTTACCATAAATATGTAAATATCACTGTACATGTATGTAATTGGCCTTATTGACAGCAAATGTTTCTTGTTGAAAACAGGTTCTTGACCTAAAGGAACATGAACTCCAGTGGGTACTTAATCACTTAGGACACACTCTCGATGTCCACAAGATACATTACAGGTAAGCTGACACAAACTTTTAGACACCCTCTCATACATTTGGAAATTACCTCATGAGGACTATTCCAGTTACAATCTACCTGATCCAAGGACTCCGAAATAAACCTCTTTAAAAATATACCAATGTTTAGGTTTCCTGTGAATGACTTTTATGCTAAGTATTGATAAGATTCTATAGGGTAACCCTAAGAAAACTAGACATGTGGGTTGGGATAGATGTTTTGTTGGAATATCCCTCATGTTAAATTGAAAATAACAGTTTTGGCACCTGAAATATTAATAATATATGGAGTGCCATATATGCAAATATTAACCTTTGGGATCTGATGAATTTTAAGTCTTGTACAACATTTATTGTAACAATGAACTGAGTAGCTTTATATTCAAAGTCTTATCACAGTTGCAATTTGTTTCATTTAGATCTACAAGTGATATTTTGGAGAGAACGCAAATAGCAAAAATACTGTTGCTTCAGGACCATGACCGACTTGGGGAGTTCCGAAATAAGACCTTGAAGGATATTGAAATGGATGGTATGAATATATTAAGTGATGTAGTACTTAAATTACCACAATGTGTGTGAAATTAATTTAAGGACAGTCTGAATAAAAAGCAGGTTTTTGCTTTCCTCCTTTGCCTTACCAAATTTGAGAGATTTTCACCGGACATGTCAAAACACTGATGTCATGTTATTCTTTGAAAATAGATCATGTAATGTAGCAGGATTGGAGTATTTTATGCATCTCAAGTAAGTTCCATATCCCTTTTTGTTGGATGTAAATTAATGCTTCCTTACTATTTAAGTTTAAACAGGATTTATTAGTGGGCTAGAAACATATAAACTGTATGCTACTAATGCAGTTATGAAAGACATGAAGCTAACTTTTGAATAGACCTGTAATTTAATTTGCTGATATTGGTTTCAGATATTGTCTTGGAGAAAAATATGGATGGCGAGTCGCAACAAAACAGAGACCCCACATCTCAGATTGATTTGGACACAGTGGTAACAGAAAACGAAGGGAGTGATCCTGCTGGATTTGATTTAGTTCTTAACGAAGCAGAAAACTTCAATGATTTCAGTGATGATGATGATGATGACGAGTGTCGCCGTGTTCAAAAGAAGAGAAAATCTACATCCACGACCAAAACCAAATGGACTGAAGAGGAAGAAGAAGAAATAAAAACTTTGTTTAAAAAGTTTTTTGAGGCCAAAAAGCGTCCAAAACCAAAAGACTGTCTGAGAGCTCTAGAGCGAAGCCGCAAAAGCAACGGATTCATTTCACACAGAAAAAAAGACGTACTGAAGAAAAAAGTATTTCGGATGATCGACAAACTACCCCAATAATTGTGAAACTGGACAAATAACTAAAAAAACTTATCCCCCTCGCAAAAAGTAGTGCCAGTGGAAGGATATTGCGTTGTGTTTGTTCCATATGAATTGTTTTATTATCCGCTCGCGACTGAATGATCTTGACTTTGAATAAGTTTTGGGTTAAAAGTTTTGATTTTCTGTTGAGCGAAGCTGCAAAAGCAACGTATTCATTTCACACAGAAAAAAAGATGTACTGAAAAAAAAGTATTTCAGATGATCAACAAACTACCCCAATAAATGTGAAACTGGACAAATAACTAGAAAACTTGTTTTCCCCTTCACAAAAAGTAGTGCCAGTGGAAGGATATTGCGTTGTGTTTGTTCCATATGAATTGTTTTATTATCCCCTTGCGACTGAATGATCTTGACTTTGAATAAGTTTTGGGTTAAAAGTTTTGATTTTCTGTTGGATTATCATGACTGCTATGAGCTATTACATTTAAAAACATCTCCACCGCCTGAAAGGAAGCTTTTCTTGGAGTGTCACCAACAGAAATGATTTCAATTAAAAAACTTGCACATTTAACTGCAATTATCCCACAGGTTTTCTACAGTTTGATCTGTTAGTCTTACGTCCTGCACATCTAACCTGTTAGGGTGCACAGTTTTAGTGTCCTTTAGGTGTAAGCCTTGGTTAGTTCCATCTAACTAGCGGGTGTTTTTCATGCCATAGCTATTTAAATTTATCATGTTTTATTCTAGTATATATTAGAGTATATAGATAATCAGATTATAAATTGTGTGCTAAAGGTAAATGCTTTTAGTGGCAATTCTGTATTATGGTAAATATCCTTAACATGTGTATGTCTGTTACACATTTGATGTTGGTATCAACTGTAATTTGTGTATTACTGATAAATCTCTTGTTTCAATTTTGTCAATCCAATACATTGTATTGGGCTACCCTGTAGGTTATTTTGTTTAGGGGTTGGCCTTATAATTCCACATATTTGAATTTTACTCCCAATTCGGATATGTATTGGAAATTGTACAACCCTGCATCGATGGGGATCCCCCAGGTGCCTTGGGTATCACTGTGAATTGGAAATTACTAAGTTAATTCCCAAATGTACTAAAAAATAATTCTACAGAGTAGCCCCTAAGAATGCCAAATATCTAATGTGTTGATATGAAAGTAGAACATTCAATAACTGTAACTTTTATCTTTAATGTGCCTTTGTGTGATTGTATAAATTAAGTAACTCCATGCAAGCTCATTTGTGACCACCCATAAAAGTTATTTTAAATTAACTTTGCCTTCCAGGGGGTGGAGATATTTTAATACTGGTAACCCACCTACAAAAGTGATTTCACTCCATGCAAGCTCATATGTGACCACCCATAAAAGTTACAATTTATTCTTTTGCTTTTTACTCTTGTTTTTTAATGGATAAAACAAGAATACACAATATCAGTCTTTGTGTTATTATTTCAAATAGGATACATCCCTTACTTGCGGTTTCCATGCAAAAATGCAATTCATTTGATACTTTCCCAAACTTTAAAAAAATGTGTTGAAATCTTTTTGGAACTCTTCAGAACTTTGGCAGTGTTGCGATATAGATTACTTTAATCTCATCTTTATTTTTTTTGCAGTGATCAACTCTCCTTTCGTAATTCATTTGACAGGTTATGTGTAATGACTATTATAAAACTAACGTGGGATATTTGTACTCTAACTGTAGGTTGCATAGTGTCCATCGATTACTGGGCTTATCTATTCGTGACACATGGGGATATTTGTACTCTAACTGTAGGTTGCATAGTGTCCATCGATTACTGGGCTTCTCTATCCGTGACACGTGGGGATATTTGTACTCTAACTGCGGGTTGCATAGTGTCCAATGACTTGTGTGCTTATTTGTCCATGACATGTGGGGATATTTGTACTCTAACTGCTGGTTGCATAGTGTCCATCAACTACTGGGCTTATTTGTCCCATGACGTGGGAAGGCTAAGCTGGATTCTTTCTATCAACTTGTGGGCTGTAGTTTTCGTTATTTGTGTGGATAAATGAGTCAGGTTTTTTTTCTATCAACATGTGGATCGTTATAAATGTGCCATGTGTCTTTTGTCAACTTTGGAGTTGTATTGTCTGCTTTTTTTTGGTGTGGATAATTGTGCCTAATTTCTCCCATCACCTTGTAGGATGTATTGTCCGTTACATGTGGGGATAAATGAGTCAGTTTCCTTCTATAAACTTGTGGTCATTTGGATGTTTGAAAAATCAAGTATTTGGCTGAAACAGAATTACAATTTGTGCTTGGAAAATTCCACCATGTCTGATACACCTTTTGTGAATGATGTCCCATTTGGGCTCCTTGCATTCTTCAATGACTTTGGATTTTCACAAGCTTCATCCTTTTGTGCCGATTCTAATTTTGATGTGACAGAGAGTTTCATTAATGGAATGAACTTCTTAATTTTTTTCTCCTTGGATGAGTTCCAGTCATGCATTTTCTTCTGTATATATGCTAATGTTGACTTCGTAAGATTTACAAGGAATAATTGATTGAATATGACCAAGGTAAGTTCTGCAATTCATAAGAAAATCTAGATTTCTCTATTTATTAAATTTTAATTGTATTAATTGTAATTGTAAAAATTAATGGACGTCATGAGTGTCGATTAACTGATGAGCTTATTTGTCCAGGACGTATGGGGAGATTTGTGCTCTAACTGTGGGTTGCATATGGTCCATTGACTTCTGTGCTTATTTGTCCGTGAACTGTAGGGATACTTGTAGTATAACTGTGGGTTGCAAGGTGTCAATTACCTACCGGGCTTATTTGTCCGTGACGTGTGGGGATATTTGATCTAAGTTCGGGTTGCATAGTGTTCATTAACTATTGTGCTTATTTGTCCGTGACGTGGGGATATTTGCACTCTAACTGTGGGTTGCATAGTGTCCATTAACTACTGGGCTTATTTGTCCGTGACGTGTGGGGATATTTGTGCTCTAACTGTGGGTTGCATGGTGTCCAATGACTTGTGTGCTTATTTGTCCGTGACATGTGTGGGGATATTTGTGCTCTAACTGTGGGTTGCATGGTGTCCATTATCTACTGGGCTTATTTGTCCGTGACATGTGGGGACATTTGTGCTCTAACTGTGGGTTGCATAGTGTCCATTAACTACTGGGCTTATCTATCCGTGACACGTGGGGATATTTGTACGCTAACTGGGTTGCATAGTGTCCATCAACTACTGGGCTTATCTATCCGTGACACATGGGGATATTTGTACTCTAACTGCGGGTTGCATAGTGTCCATCAACTACTGTGCTTATTTGTCCGTGACGTGGGGATATTTGTGGTCTAACTGCGGGTTGCATAGTGTCCAATGACTTGTGTGCTTATTTGTCCATGACATGTGGGGATATTTGTACTCTAA